>VZSZ01000376.1:96678-147764 GCA_013398815.1 Ibidorhyncha struthersii | reverse complement strand
AATAGAAAACCATGAGGAGAAGATGTTTCAGAAAACGGAGCTGTCCACGCCCCGCCTGAAATTTTGGGGGTTGGCATGCGTTATTGAGGTCNGGGGATGCTGGGGCCGAGCCCCGGTGGGTTTGGGGCTGGGATGGTGTAACTGGTGGTCTCGGCAGTCCCTGGATGTGCCTCACGGGCATCCCCATGTCATGCTGAAATTGTCCCCTTGTCCCTTTCATTAGCCTCTTTCTGTGCTGCCTTTTTGTTCTTGTCCTAAAATCGCACCAGGCGGGGCACCGGGCTGCCCCCCTTTCTGGGTTTTGCCTTTTTGCCTTTAGTTGCTGGCTATTTCTTGGTTTTAAGTCTGACTTCACAGGTGTGAAAAGGGAAGTTTTTCTCGCCAGGTGTTTCCAGGCGCTCTGCATGGCACACCTGCCCTCCTGGCTTGCAGCAATTAAACCCGTAAGGAGTAGAAGCAGCTTACTTCAGGTGAGGGATGGAGATTTCTGCCTGCATCCCTGTCTGCCGTGTTAGCACAAGGGAGGATTTGGTTAGATGATTTTTTTTTTTTTTTTAACACCTAGAAATGCAATCCTGTTGTTCGTTCGCAGAGGGCAGCTGCCATCACTTTAAAGGGAGTTTCTCCTTCCATTTGCTGGTGGTACCACCATGCGAGGTGCAGCTCCATTTGCAGCGAGAGGCTGGTCTCGCTTAGAAACGGGCTCGCTGGAACGAGCAGCTGAGATGAGCTAAGCTGTCACTTCAGCAATTTGTATGCAGCGTATTCCTGAGCTGTCCTGCGTTTATCTGCATGGATCTGGGCAGATGTCTAACGTGTGTTTGAATGAGTGGAACAGAATTCACTACCGAGAATCACTAATTTGTTCTGTTGAGCAATGGCTGCCTCCTTACATCCGATGAAGGGGTTTTACTGTTTACTGCCAATATCTCAGATTTGGAGTGTTTAACGGTTTTCCTTGTGCAGTTCAAATTTTTTGCATTTTTTTTCCCAAAGGTGGTCAATCAAAACAGCTTTCAGTTGGGCATTTACAGGCTGCTTTTGGGAGAAGGAATGTTAAAATCTCATTGTCTCCAGAAATGAGAAATAGTCTAACCCAGTTACACTTTGTTCCATCTTGATATGCAAAAAGCCTCTTTTTTTTTTTTTTCCCTAGGATGTGCAGCTGAGGAGAAAAGCAAGGTGCTGGCTGACTTAACTGTAGTACATGGAGGTTTTCCAGGCAGATAATTCTCACCTGATAGTATTGCATGGTTTTATTCTTGCTCTAGATAGAATAACGGTGTTTGGAAGGAGGCGTATGGCTGTGGCATGCTTCCCTGTGCCATGCCCCAGTGTCAGCAGAGGTATCTCATGCTACTGAATACCCTTGGAAGTGAAGGTGTCTATGCAGGGTTTGGAATTAAGATGCAGGTGGGGTATGGTTTTTTGAGACCCAGCTCCTGTGCTCTGGGAAAACGCGATGCTTCTTCCACAGATTGGTTGCCTGGGACTCCATCCTTCATCAAGCTTGATGGCGGTGTGACAGGATGTTAGGACAGTTGAGTCTTGAACACAGAGCTTAAAATGAAAGAGCTGGTGAGCTATGTTTGATTTAAAAGGTTATTAGTGTGTGCATGGTGGAGGTGTCCAGTGCTGTGGATCTGTCTTCACCTTGTGCAGTAAGATGGCCAGAAGTTGACCCTTGAGAGACTTGAACTAAAGCAGCTCTGCCTGGTTTAATGAGTGAAAGTGTGAAGCATGGACGTCATCGTTTGAAGCCTTTAAACGAAGACTCTGTTTCTCTCTAAAAGGACCATTTTTTCAGCCCTGCTCTGGAACTGCAGCTGATCTGCAGCTTTCAGGTGAACTTGTTGCAAAGGTCCCATCTGACGCGAATGTGAAATGCATCAAGGTGTGGTAGTCTCTGCCCAGCAGAGCAAGGCTGTCGGCCACTCTGGAAGGTGCAGGTGGTATCACAGATAGGATATGGACATTTATCCTTCATCAGCTGGGATGGGGACAGAAGTGATGGGACCTCTGTGAGCCCTGTGGGGAGCTCCCATGGAGAGGAGATGGGTCTAGTCCCTTCAGGTAACAAGTGCAATAGTATGGGTTTTGTGTCTCCCTCCCTCATTACTCGCCCTTTTCAAGTACTGTGTTTAGTATTTATGGGTTAGGCTTCTAATTTAGTCTTCCTCACCCTGCATCAGTTCCTCTGGATCATCTTGCTGCCCTCTGCTTCCAGCCTTTTCCTTCCCAAGGCATTTCAGTCAAACGATCCCATTCCCTCTGTACTTAACAAACTGTAGTTTCAGCAGGACCTAGCTGGACCACGTAAACATATTTATCTGTCCCAAACAAGTAGTGCTACAGCTTTCTCATTTCCTTCCCGAAAGCCATGGGGAAGTCTGCTCCCCTGTCCAGAAGAGCAGTCCTCATGGGATAAAAATGAGGGAAATGTGGCACTGCAACTGCTCTTTCCACGTTGAGGCTGAGCCCAGTCTATCTAGTCAGGGACACTTGTAGCATGCCAGTAAAGGTGGGTGTCTGTCTTGCCTTTCTTGCTCCGCTTCTGCCTTTTGTGCTCCTCCACTTCATTTCAAAGAACTTCATTGCATTCTTGTTGATCTATGTTGCATCATTGTCTTTTTTTCAGGGTTTTGCCAGCCACGGGATTTAGAAGTGTTTGGGTAGCACCTTACTCCTTGCATATGTGCCGGGCTTAGCTGAGCAGTTCTTACTGCGCAGTAGCGGGGAGTAGAGCAAATTGCTCCTTGATGACATTTATATCCTCATTTGGAAGTTGGGCTTTGCAGCATCATGGGGCTGTTAGAAATGGCTGGGGGAAGCCACGTTGAAAGTGCTTTTGAGATGGTGCCGCTGCCGTTTCTTCTGAAAGCCTGTGTTCATCAACATGGGAGTAACAAATTGTCCTGACACTTACAGCACCACAGCTGTAACGGCTTTGCCAGTCGGAGTGTCTGTGTGCGCCTGTATGGGTGTTTGGCATTGCTGTTTGAGATGCCGGTGCCGGGGTGTGTCTGTGTCCAGACTTTCAGACAAATCCCTTTTGGTTTGCAAAGCATTGAAAATTGGATCATGAAGCAGTGTCTGAGGGGAAGTGCTGAGGGTGGCCGTTCCATATTTTCCCAGTAGGAACGTTATTCAAAAGGTGGAAGAAAGCTGTGTCTTGAGCAGAATAAGCTTATTTTGCTGGTGAGGCTTGATGTTGTCTCTGCATCTTTGAGGGAGTGCTGCTAATTTGGCTGTAGCAATGCTCTGACACTTGATGAATTAGTCAAGAAAGAATCAGGGTGCTGGCTTCCACCCAGCTCCCAGTATTTTCCAGTTTGCTTAGCCTGCTGGTTGATGAGGTCAGCCAGCTTGTAGGTCGGCTTACTGCTTCCTAGGCTGTGTGCTGGCGGTACGTAGGTGTGGGGCTGGACTGTGAGAGTTGGGAGTTCACAGTGAAGTGCTCTGGACTCATGACAGACTTGTGGGTCCTTCGTCTGGGTGATGTTGAGAGGGTGTGTGGTGTGTCGGGGCTGTCTCGAGCTGCTGGAACGTGGCACAGGTTTGGGCGGGTTGTGGCTCTGCAGGCGGGTAAAGCATCCATCCCCCAAACAACAGCATCAAGTGTTGTGCTTTCTGGGTACATGGCTTGCTCTAAGGTGTGCAGAGCTGCGTAGTCTGTGAAAAAGGACTGTGAGCCCTTTCTTGCAAAAGCCAAATAGACTTCTCTAGCCTTATTAGAACAGCTTGAGACTGCTAAGCGAAATCAGAAATGATTGCATGTTTCCTTTGTGTGCCTGCCCCACAGCTGGGTGGAGGGGCAACCCCAGACTCAGCATCCTGGGTGTTCCCAGCCTCTGCTCAGAGAAGCACCAGCTTATGTCTTGGGAGAAGAACAGCAGCTCTCAGGGGATCTCTCGCTAGTACTGCAGTCGCATCAGAGCTGGGCTGGCTTTCTAGGTTTTTCTGCCCATCCGGTGTAATCTCTGCTTTTTACCTGAGAAGCTTTGTTTGCTTAACAGTGGTGTTCGGACTCCAGAGGTGGGCTGGCATGGTGTCTGGGGCTCGCCCCAAGGGCATGTTCTTGCAGTTGGGGCTGCTCATCAATAAAGTAGGTGGTGCTGTAATGCACGGGTTGCCGGCAGGGCTCTGCCTACCCGTGGAGGCAGAAAAGAAAGGAGGTAATTGCAGAAGTAATTTGAGCTGGATCGCTAATCCTTGCAAAGCAGTGCAGAGATGTTCCCACTCAAACCAGTCCTGAGAAGAGAATTAGGGTGGGTGATCCTGGGCAGAGGTCAGTCGGCTGTTCGTTGGCAGGCAGCCCTGCCAAAACCTTGCAGACCACCAGGCTGGCTCAGACTTGCCAGTGGTGCAGCCCTTGCTGATTTGGGTCACTGCGCCTTCTTGGAGATGCCCAAGTGGCAGAGTGTCTGCTCTGCGCAGCATTGCTCCCGCTTGGCTTTTTAGCCTGAACAGCCCTCAATCCCAAACTGTCTTTGCAGATCACTCTGGGATGTGGTGGACAGAGCAGAGAATTGTTGCTCTTTAGGTAACCTCTTGTGTGGTTTTTAAGGTGGGCACAGCTCTGCTGTGAGGGACTGAATCAATCTCTTGCAGCAGGATGGATCTCTGCCATCTGCGAGTTGGAGCTTTGTTTTGCACTGAAATCTGCCGACTGTAGGCTGTTTAAATTTTGAAGCGCCTGTGGAAAGCATTTGCAGTTTACACCGGAGTCTGGAGGAGATATATCTGTGCCTTTAGACTTGAGTGGATTTTCCATGCAAGTCTAATGAGCCCTTCGTGCTCCTCGGAAATAAATCCACTGATCTTTTCCTTCCAAGCAGTCCGATTAGTAAAGGTAGTCATTACATGTGGCGGGACTCCTGTTTTCAGTGTCTTTTCTTTAAATATCCAAGGAAAGGGAGCACCAGGGGATACCTTCTGTTAAGCCAAAAGGATTATCGCTGCAGTTGGTCTAATTATTTCCATCTTCGCAGCCTCCCCACTGTACCTGCCCTGAGCCCTCTTCCTAGAGCAGATCTGGAATCACTTGTCTGTCTGCCTTTGCTCGGTACCCTCCCTCAGTACTCTTCTCGAATTTCTTCAGAGTGGTTGGTGGGATGGCACTGTTGGTGCCCTGGGAGGCAGGTGGATTTGTCCCTGAGCTGTCTTGTTTGGCTGGTCAGTGTTGCTCCAAGTGAGCTGTGGCTCGGCTGTCTGTGATGATGCTCTAAGGATCGTGGGAAGGACGAAGGCTGATGGGGGTTATTGCAGGATGAGGTGCAGTCTTAAGGGACAGAATATACAAGTCCATAGGAAGAAGGGCTGTATTAAAATCTGCTCTTTGTGGAGAAACTTCAGCATTTACAAGAGAGGTGATGAAAGCACTTGTATTCATGGTTTTGAATAGCATGTGTGTGGCTTCGAACGCCCTGTGGTACGGAGTTGCCGGGCTTTCTGCCACTTGTCAGCATTTCACTTTGTGGCTCCCCATCAGCTCCTGTCCCAGGCTGTCTGCCTGGAAGTGTCTGATGTAATTTCAGATGGATTTCATCAGTGTGTCAAGTCACTTGCTGCAGAATGAAATTCCTTGAGGTGTTTGTAGATGGCTCAAAAGATTTAAAGAAGCCTCTCCCATGATCCTTCAACATGTCCAGTTCAGCAATGTGCATGTTTGTGCTGGCCTGGACATCCATTTTTGAGATCAATCAACTGTCTTCCATACATTGGAAAGAAGTGTTTGCTGGGATGCCCTTTTGAAACTGAAATTGGAGAATCAGGGAGGGTGTTAGTGTGGTAAAATTCTTCCCTGCCTAAGAAACATATAATCTTTTATTTGATCAAAGCTTGACTCAGATCCTGGGTGCATTGTCTTGATCTTACCACGAAGGTGTGTGCCTCTTGCCCGCAAGCAGCTCTGCTCCTTTCTCTCAAATGTCACTTGATGTGAGCTTCCTCACATGAACACATCTGGCCAGCTGTGCATGGTCTCAGTTGAGCTGAGGGCAGAGCAAGTCTGTCAAAGTCAAGACACGAGGCAAAGTGATGGGCAAGCAATGTTTGTCTTGGCTGGCTGCTGTGGCTTCACATACCCAGGTAGCAGGGTGAGTCTTTGGCAGAGGGTGAAGGGGATTATTCCCTGGTGGTGGGTGGTGAGCACAGGGACCACGTGAGCTCTCATTGGGCTGAGGTGCAGCAAAATGCGAGTGGGAGGGGGACAAGAAGGGGCCCAAAGAGATGGAGTAAAGCTAACTGAGGGATGAGGGGATATGGGCATACTGTCTGCTCCCTGAGTTCCTGTCCAGGGAAAGGGCTCTTGTACCTTGCTGACTGGAGGTACAGTAGTGGGAGGAGCGCAGGAGCAGCAGGAGGCTTTGGAGTGGTGATCACCAGCATGTCTGTGTCATAGCGTCAGAAATACTTGTCCAGGCTGAGAATTTGCTTGCATTGGGCTTCTAGGTGACAAAATGTTCCCGTCCTGGTTTGCAGGGCTCAAGGTAAGTGTGGTCATTGTGTGGTTGGTTTGAGGACATAGTGATGACAGAAGGGGTGTGCCGGAAGAGACTTTCCCAAGAGAAGGGAGAATCCAGCAGGATGAGATTCCTGGAGGCTGGTTTGTAGCTCTAGCCTTTTGTGAACTCTCAGGGTTGTGTGTCAGCGCAGGCTGCCAAGAGGAGCCCCTCTATAAAAACGCAACTTTTATCTGAAAATGTACTTTGCTTTGGTATGATCAGAAGTAAAGGAAACCTAAGAGATGTAAATGCATCTCATGTTCCTTCCCTAATGTTGACCCACCTTGTACAAAATGCTGACTAGCTTCATGCAGGTGCTGAGTGTTTTATTACCCTCCACTGCAGATCCTGGGTGTGATGGGGTAAGAGGTGGGACTGAATTACCTTTGTGGTTTAAGGTGAGGCTTGTGATGAAGCTGGCTTGTGTGGTTGTGTTACAGAAGCTGGAGGTTTCAACTGCTCTGTGCTGGGAGCTGTAGCTTGTGGTGTCAGACATCAGGTGTTAGTGAGCCCAAAGCTGGGATTCGGTCCAAGTACAGAATTGCCTTTTGTGGTTCATTTCCAGCTCCCACTTACTTTGAATTCAAGGGCAGGCTTTACACTAAGCAAATTCTGCCCTCTGAAGTTACTTCTTTATATGTGGTTTTACCTGCTGCCTGATCAGCATGACAAACGATGCTGCCCTGGAGCTAGCTGGAGGGGTTTGTAGAAGTAGTTTTTAACAATGGACATCTCCAAATTGGACAGAAAATGACATGCTTTTCCCTTGGCATATTCTGGTGTAGTAATTGAGAGCCTGGCAGGCATATGCAAGCAGAAGTAGTAAATGTTGCTGTTGGGTATGAAAAGGCAAGTGGGGAAAAGTCCAGCTACAGATCTACTGCTAAGGCTGTGGGGTTGCTTGTAGTCACTGCCCATCAGTAAGCAAGAGAACAGATTCAGAAAGGATGGGACTGAAATGAGGGTATTGGACCTGTACTGTGACAAAAGGAGCGACTCTCTGGGGCTTGTGAAGAGACGACTTGCAGGGGTTGCAGTGGTGGACGAATGAGCTGAAAAAAGGGCAACTGTGAGCTGGAGAAAGGAGTCTACCATGACGCTCCCAGGTTTTGTTCTCATTCTGAGCAGCCTGTGCATCTTGGGCACCTGCCAAATGCAAGCACCATGTGCACACGTGGGCATGCTGTCCTGTCTCCTTTCCTTTCTCATCAATCTCTCCTGTTCCTGTCTTCTTTCTCTTCCATTTTAAATCTTGCCTGGCAGACCCAGATCTGTGTTCTCCTGCAGTGCTCCTGGGAGCCTCTTCGCTGAGGCAGCCAGTGCTTGCCCATCCTCTGCCTTGGGCAAGAGCTCAGCAACTGGACTTGCTGAGAGGAAGATGGGGGCCCAGCTCCCTGCGGGATGTACTGGGCTTCCAGCATTGGGAATCTCTCATCTGCAGCACTGCTGAGCTGTCATCACTGCATCCTTATTTTATGGTTTTGTAGCCTACTTTGCATGAGTTTTGCCTTTCCCCTATTTTAACGTTAGCTGAATTACCTTGCCAGCTCCTCCCTTTCCCCAGGTTCCTCCAGGCGAGAGGGGAAGAGAGTCATGAATACTGTTTAATGTGAAGGAACTTATTAATGCTTAATCTCTCAAATATGTCACTGCTTTTATTGTGTCTAATAATAGGGTTTATTGTCACGGCTGTCGGAGGTCCGTGCTCAGCTCCAAAGCATGTTTTATTAGTTATTGTTGCTCACGTACTCCTCTTATGGAGGGGTTTTTGACTCCATGGGTTTGTTTGCTCTGCCAACATCCAAGAGCCTCTTGGTGCTTAAGTTCTTAAATGGAAGGATCCTGTACTGTGGTTGTAGCACTATTTGCATGCAGATGAAAAGCACTTTACCAATGCTTGTGGCAAAATAGCTTGAAATGGCCTGAGCAAAATACTAAAAAGTCCTTGTTAGCAAGAGGGAGCTGGGGATACCTGGGTGATGCTGAAGGGAGATCGGTGTGTGTAAAACGAGTTTTGGAACTGAGCAAGGATGGATAAGCACTAAAGTCCTGTAGTCTGTGGAGAGGGAAGTGCACTGAATGCTTCTCATCTGTGAAAACGGGCAGTTCTGTAAGATGGGTAAAGCTGCCCGGGCTGCGGTGGGGTTTGCTTTGCTGCTGCCTGATCTCAGTGTGAGAACAGAAGCCAGCATCTCCCACTGGCACTAAAGTGCTCTCTGCCTCCCTCGATAAGGAATGACAAAGTGCTGTGGCTCTAGGTGTGGTCAGAGCCTCTTCAAATAGTCTGTCTCTATTCATGCACTGCAATAAAAAGCACTACTGAAATACCGGCAACCCTGTTTATTCCAGCCTTTGTATTAGTGATTTAGAGAGAGCCTGTGACCTTACCCAACATGAATGGATCCCTTGTAACCTGAGACCAGAAGCAATATTATTTTAAGCAAGAAGTAAGGCTCTGAAGCAGGCAGTCCTTTTATACATATCATACGTGTGACAGCAGAGCTGCATTTAGAGCTGAAAGGGGATAAAACCCCTGAGGAGACTGATCGCACCTCATTTATTTTTAACAAATGTAGTGGGGAAGATTGAGCCTGAATTCCTAGACTTGGGGCAGTCCTAGATGAAAAGGAAGATGGTACCAACTGGGCTTCCAGCTAATTCCTTTGGAAGATAAAATGCACATGGATACTGATTTTTAAACTTGTTCCTCCTTTAGCCTTTGGGTTGGGAGGGGAAATAATGGTTTTACAACTCTTTGGCTGAATTTATGGTCTGAGTTCCCATGTGGATTGTCACTATTCACGCTGCCTGCATCTGCTTTTGTTGCAAATCTGCTCATCGGCTCGATAAAACTAGAATCAAGGCAAGACAGATTGCTGCTTGATTGTCATCCCGAGTGGCCCAAACTGGGCAAAGACCAGCTGGAGGGAGACACCTGAGTGCTCAACAGAGATGTGTTTTTTATGTAAAGGTTTTTATTTGCTGTTCATCCTTACTTGAAAATCCTTGTTTGCCTTGTGCCTCAGTGTGGTTCAAACTTGTTACGAAAAATAAAGGTACAAATGCAGCTTCCGTTGGGTTTTTACTTTAGAAGTAAGAGCTCTGGCCCTCAAATCCTGCTAACTTGTGCTGGGTATTGGGAGACACTACCGTCTCCCACCACAGCTCTCGCTGTTCATGGCACGGTGAATGAAACTGGGAGCTAAACTAGGCACCAACACCTTTGGGAGAACGGTGGCAACCCATGAGCAGTCCAGTCAGCCATTCCCTGTGACTGGGGCAGCAGCTTCCCAGTTCTCAGTAACTGGGAAACTGTTGGGGTGGCCACACATTTCCCCATTGCTCACTGACTTGGTTGGCATGTCCCAGTCCCTGCCCTCTCGGCCAGGAGCTGAATGATGCACTCAGCCTTGGGCAGTGCTCTCCTGCTGATGGCTTATTTTCTTGAGCTCCTTCAGGTAAGGATTTTTTTTTCTGCATTTATCTTCTTATTGCACCTTGTGATATGGATTTAATAAAAAAATGCTGCTTTTAGTTTTTATTAAATAACTGGTGTGAACATTTTGAGGGAACAGTGTTTTTTTCTGCTGTTATTGCATAACATGACAAGGGAGATGTAAGTATAGGAGAAATGCTTGATGAATGTCCTATTGTTTGTGTCTTTTGGGCTTTAAAAAAAAAAAAAAGACATTCAGGAAACACACTCTGACTTTTGACCTCATCTGAAGTGTCTCTTAGTCATGAAAAGCAAAAACAATGCAGAAAAGCTAGCCAGAAGCTAAAATTGCCTTCTTTGAGCCCTGTCTTGTTGCATAGTGACTGCTGGGGTGAGGACAAGTCCTGCTAAAGCCCTGAAAGCTTGTGAGATCTGGCGTGTTTGTTTCTTTCTAGGGTAAGAAATCAGTGTCCCAAGAACACACGATTCTTTCCTTCCCCTGTATTTATAGAGCGACTGTCCTGATAAGGCATCCTGCTGCGTTCCAGTGCTGTCAGTCATCATTGGGATGCTGGAACTGGACACTATGGGGCCAAAGGGTATTTGGTGCCCAGTTTGGGTATCAAGTGGCTAAAAGTAATAGCTTGGTGAAATAAGCATGGTGGGCAAGCTGTGCGGTGATGGTTTGTCACAGGAGGGTGTAGAGACCTGTGTTCCCACTGCAGTGGTAAGCTGTGGTCTTTCAGGCAAGCTGGTATTGCATGTTCCTGTATGTGTGTGTCTGAGATGCTTACCCTGGGCTTCTCAACACTGCAGCGAGCATCGCTGCTTAACCCAACTGCCTGGACATCCTGTCCATTCCCTCCCTGTTCCTTGTGGGAGTAGTGGAAGCCTCTCTGCTGTACCACACTGTAGACCACTTCTGCATTGGTGATCTTTACAGGTAGGAAATCTGCAGGCTTGGATTCTGTAGAAGTAAAATAGTGCTCCCTAGGAAAACTCCCCTGACTTGGCTTCTTCCCTAGGACAGGCTTTTTGTCACTGCAAGAGTGATGCCAGCCATGGTGGCGTGGCAGTAGCTGGAGCAGATGGTGCTGCTGTCGTTGTTTTAATTTCTATCCATGTGTTGAAACAGCTCAAAATAACTTAAGAAATGAAGACCCAGTCTGAGAAGGTACCTCAAATGCTTTCCATGCCCTGAGAAAATCTTCTGCAGCGTTAGTGTCCACAGCACTTTCCTGGTTCTGTCCCATCCACTCTGACAACGATCACTTGCATTTGTAGGCTAGAACTGTGACATGAAGAATCTTTTATATTTAATATCTTCATTACTGCGGCAGGATTGAATATTCACAGAACTTCTGTCAGGGTGCAGCAAATGTTGTCAGCACTGTGAAATCAAAGAAAAAGGAGCAGCTGAGATGAAAGGAAGCAATAAATACATACCTTGTGTCTTGACAGCGTCTTATTCAAGCCGGAGGCAAAACCTGGAGGTGGCTGGTGCTGGCACGGCGCTGGCCTCCTGTGCTTTCCCCCTCTGCTATGTTGGTGCTCCAAAGCCAGGGTGAGCTGACCTATGGCACTGCTGTCACACACAACTTCTGCTTGTGAGGAGTTCAGTTTCTGCCGCTTTAGTGCCTTGAACTGCCTCGCAGCGGGGCGTTGAAGCAGTGCTGGTGGTGTAAGGAATAAGGACCAAGCAGTGTGATCTGACACTGTGGAATTGCAGCCTAGCTCTGCCCAGTTTTGAGATAGGGGCCTTGCTCTTTGGATCTTTCCACAGTCAAAATATTGCTGCTCTGAGGCCAAGGTATCTACATTTTTCACCACATAATTTGTGTCCGTCTTGTGGTGTTGCACCATGTGCGCACACGTTACCATCTTGGTTGAGGTGGAAGGCAATAGCAAGTATCCAGATCTTCAAGTCCATTTACAGGTGTATGTGAAGTCTCCTGTCATTAAGTATATCTTAATTTATGAGGCTTCTGGTTGCACATTGATATCTTCTTTTCAGTGTCCTTTGAGCCTAGCACCAAATGCAGCAGCATCGTCTGCCTTTGCATATAGAGAGGTAGGGGAAGGAAGCTGGTGTGCAGCCTGCTCGCTGCTTGCCCTGAGGCCAGCTGGCCACCAAGGCTCCTGGAAAGTGCAGGATGTGGCCCTTCCCCAGCGCAGGAAGGCTTAATCCTGCTTGTGTGTCCCTGGGTGCCCTGGCTCTGTGCACCGCAGCAGAGGTGGCTGTTTTCTCCTGCGGCAAAGGAAGAAAAGATTCGTGGGGCTGGCGGGAAGGTGACTGAGTACTGCAGGGGGGTTCTCTCAGTGGACTCTCAATTTTTGCACTTAAATGCAGAACATTAAGTTAAACTCTTCAATGCGGAGTGTGCTGGTGGTGTGTGCACTCTGCAGATGGCTCAGGGCTTGTACTTGATCCCATATGCACACCAGGTTTCAGACGTTTCTCTAGTCCGTAGCTCCAGTGCACCAAATGGATGCTGTTGTATGCGTGCCACTACAAAAGCCTGCGGAGAAAGGAAATTAGCAGAGCTTTGGTTCTCGCACTGGCAGTTGTCTCTGCTGGGCCCTACAGCACACGGCTGTGCTGCAAAGCGGTAGGCTGTAAAATGGAGACTGTGCCGGAGAGCTCCTGTGAAGATGAACAGCATAGCTGCTTTCAAGGAGTCGCTGTTCACTAACCTGCTAGAAATGCCTTTATCTGGTGCGTCGGTCGATCACATCCCACACCTGCGAGGTGCAGTGAGCGCCCGTCTGAGAGCTCGGCTCCGCGCTGTCTCGTCAGCCAGCATGGGTGTTCTCACCCTCCTGTTTGTTTGAGGGTGTTTGCTGTCTGTCTGTCTAATAAAGAGCGAGTTTTGGGGTATTTTTCAGCTCTTTGATTGACAGAATTGCATTTCAGGAGCTCTGTCTGGGAACACAAGAAGGGGGTGACAGTGCTGAGTGCCCTCCCAAACTGTCTGTGTTCAGAGAAATGGGGGTGATCCTGTATCTGTTAGCCTTTCCCTGCCCTGGGATGTGTTGTGGTACCCACTGGAGCATGAAATAAGTCCTGTCAATTTGTTTCTGACCTCATATTAATGAAAATTGTGATAACTGTAAGAAACTGCTGGCCACACTAATAGTCCTGCTTGTGGTAGATTGCAAGTGTCCGCAGACCAGATGCGCCCTGCCAGACTCCTTTTACCACCGGCTGCTGTGGGAGAAGGACCTTACTCGATTGCTTATCATGGGAACATCCTTTGTAATTGTTCCGTGTGAGTGACAGAGAGGAGTGTGGCAGCCGTCAGTTAGTGGGGATGGATGTCTGTTTTTCTTTCTTCAGGCAGTGCATCTCTCAGGAAAGCAATTTCTTCCTCCTCATGGTGTAATTTGCCAGCTAAGGTAAAGGAGGCTTTTGATGGGGCAGAACGCTGTCATGCTGTCGACTGTCCTAATTCATTAAGACTCCAGTGGCATTTTTGGGAACTTTTCTTTCCTCTTTTCCCTCTTCGTATCCAGGCACATATTAGCATTACTTTTCTGCTGTTGCTGTAAGGTGACATGCTAAGAACACATTGACTTGTGTTTACTTCCCTGCTGGATTCTTTTCGGTAGCAGCGGGCAGGCTCGGGGAGCAGCTCCTCCCAGCAACCGGTGAGACTGCAAGGACTTTTCTGTACTGCCATGCGTAGCAGTTCAGCCACATCTCAGCCTGCAGCGCAGCCTTTAAAAGGCAGCGCAGGGGAAATATTAGGCTTCCACCATTTTCTGTTAAGTGAATAATGAGTGGTACAAGCCTGAATGTCAGTAAGCCCGCCTTAAAACCTGCAGCAGCAGGGAAGATGCTCTGATTTCCAGCGGGTTGGGCTGAGCCTGGGATGGGAAGAGTCAAAGAGAATTAGCTGGTAAATAAGATCTCCTGCCTTCTCTTTGATCCGCTCTACGTGTTCAACTGCTTAAAGGCTTCCCAAGCAAGAAGGATTTTGGGGGAAGAAGAATTTATCCACCCATAGACCATCTCATGGCTCTGTGAAATGCAGGACTGCAAGATACTGTAGCAGGGGGGCTGGGAAGAAATCCAAAGGTAGCCTAGTAAATCCCTGCTAAAGAGGCTTCTCCTTCTTCTATTCAGGAAGAGCCTGCTGAACAGACAGGGCAAGCTTTAAAACTACTGTTGCTTCCTTTTTTGCTGCCGGGTAAGCCCCTCTGATCAGAGCTTTAATCTAGCTAAGGTTAGTGGACTTAGAGAAAGCCTGATCTTTGCATCATAGTATGGAATGAGAAGGGTGATCAGGAGTGCTGACACCTCCCTGGGCAGTGGTTGCCNGCTGCTGTAGTGGTGTTGCATAAGGTTGGCTTTGACTTGGTCAGATAAGCCAGACACAAAGTGAAAAAAAGGGGTAAGAAGGGGTAAAAGATCAAGAAAGGAAGATGCTGCAGGTTAACACAGAGGTGCTTGTGTTTCAGGTGAGGTGAAGGTGGAGCCTTGCTGCCCTTATGTCTCTGTAGCGTCCCTCAGGAGCTTCCTCTGGTTTCTGTACTCAAGTGCTACTCCGGAGAGCCCTGCCTGAAGGAGGGCGATGCAGCCAGGAGCATGCAGGTTGTGGTGTCTGTGGGAGCCTGGCTTCCACTCTGTTTTGTCCCCAGCCTGCTCCATGAAAAGCCTTTTCCCCTCTGTTCATCTTGCAGGGAAGATTGGAATAACGATATGTCTTGAGTAAACCACCTTGTGCTTCTGCCAGTAGCAACTGATGCAAGATTTAGGGTTAATATTCCTACATTGCAAAAAACTTGTGTGTGTTCCCCCCGGGTGATTCCCAGCACATTACCGTTCTTGGAATAGGCCACCTTTGTAGTCCCTTTTATTTGGGCAGAGAAGAGAGATGCAGATAAAACCATTTCCCATCTCCTGAGTTCAGCTACTCTTGCAGCTCAGGCTGTGGGCTGGAGTTGTGTGCCTGGATAATCTGGTCTCCTAATTGCCACCCTGCTTGGAGGCAGCTGCTGAACTGGGCCTAAGCTGATTTGGGATGGCAAATTCTGTTAGTTTAATTCTCAGCAACACTGAAGAACTTGTCAGCACGTGAGTATCCCTTGGCTTTTCTCTAGCCATGAGCGTGCCCTGGAGACCTTTGCCAGCTGGTGACCCCCAGCAGTTAGCTTGCAGAGCCCTTGGCTGTGGAGAGGTTAGACTTGTAAACGCTATTTACTGACAGTTCCCTGAGCTGTTGTGTCTTTGAACCCAGCTTTTCTGTTCCCTTTTGATACCGTTTGTACAGAATCGTGGCATCTCGTTGCTCGGCACTTCTTAGCCCTCAGTGTTACCACCCTCCCCTTTCCGCGTCTCCTTTCCAGACTTGGTAATATGTGGGAGTCGGTTATTGCCTGGTCTCAGTAACCTTCAGGTCCCAAATGGGCGTGCATGAAGCCACTGTGACCACCCTAGCTGTGTTGAGGCTCCTGTGCCTCAAAGCTCTTCTGCTATGAACCCAAATCCATCTCATGTCTGCATGGAAGGTGTTCTGCCCCTAGGGAGAGGTGTCAAAAGTTCCAGGCCCCCAAGGAGTCACTAAAACTATAATGTGTGTGGGGCGGGGGAAATGAAGAAAGATGCATTTTGGAGACTATTTCTTTTGCAACCTCCTCCTGTTGTTCTAAGAAGCATTTGTCTGTCTTTGAACCTGAAGGAAGTTTTCCTAGCCTCTTGACTAGATAACTTGAAACTCCATGTAATTTCTCAGCTCACTGCATATTAGGGAGTGCTTGCAATTAATGAGATCATCGTCCATATTCCTTCCTCTGTCAGTGTCTTGGAAAAACAGTACTTGGAAAAGTACACAAAGGAGATGAAAAGGAAGTTGCTTATGAATTATGAAGAGCCTTTCAGGCTGATGTTATTTCACGGGGCTGTCACTCCATTTTAATTAAGTAATTCAGATGGAATGATGCCTTTTTTAAAACCCTGTTTGTGTTTGATCACCTTTCAGAGGAAACACTTAGATAGCTCATGCTTGTTGAATTTTCATTTTCAAGTAGCAACAGTGGGTGCTTACTGCCCTTACTGATTAAGTAACGGAGAAGGCAGACACTGCTGTGGCTGAGCACAAGACACAATAGCCAAGAGGGTTTAACACTCTGCCCATGTCTGGAAATTAGCTGGGTGATTGCTTGGACATTTTGTGGCTGGTGTGAAAGATGGAGCTGCTTGGTGGGACCCAGTGATGAGTACCACAGTGTGCAAATCCAGCCAGTATCTCTCAAAGCATTGCACTCACCTTCTGCTGAAATTTCTCGTTCCCATTTTCTTACCAATGTGTGGCTAGTAAAGCCCGCACCCAGCCGCAAACAGATCTGCCAACGCCTGGTTTATTTTGGGATTTGTGCGTATGTAAATCGAGCCATTAGTTCCCAGACTCGTGATCCCTGGAGCTGCGCAGTTTGAATTGCTGCAGATTGAGACTCTACCTCTGCCTCTGTGATCGGGGATAATCCCGCGGCTGTTCAGAAACGGCGGCTGTCGGATTGTGCCCTGTTGATCCTTGGGCTGCGGTTGTAGCCCTGCGTGTTGCTGGGCCCACGGGTGAGTGGGGTGCAGCTGCTGACCCACTTTCCTTGGACGGGCATCGTGGGAGCACTCATCTCCTGGCACCAGAAGGGTTGCGGAGATGCGTTTTTGTGCTCCTTTGTGACAGTGCTAATGATGTCGTCTGGCACAGATTACGCAAGGCTGAGCGGCACCCGAAGCACAGCTGTGTGGTCCCCGGCATCTGCTTTCTTCCCCCTCCACCACTGGGCCACTCTCAATAGGGTACGTTGTTTTCAGCCCTGGTTTTATTTACCTTTCATTGCGGAGAAGCCTTTTGCCAAGGGATTAAGACTTTGGGCTGCCCGACTTAATTTGTGATCTAAATCTTCCCAATTGGAGAGTGCTGGAGGCTTTGTGCATGGTTTGCTGGTGGGTAGCCTGAGTGGCAGCAGAATGAGGGCTCTGCTGTGTCTTTGTGCTGTTGATGATGTGTCCTGACTGCACTCCAGAAAGACGTCCGGGGTGCCTCTTTGCTGGCTGTGCAGGAATTGGAGCTGCAGACTGGGCATGGGGCTGTGTGGAGCTGTGTGGCCTCATGGTCTGCAGCACAGAGGGGTCACCAGGCCGGAGAAACGTGCTGCTTCACTGGGGAGGTTTCTTTCCAACATCCAGGGCTGGTTTATGCCCTATGAACAGGGTTTAAATGTGTTCTAGCCAGGAACTTTTCATGTATTTCATTCATTTATTGATTTAATTTTCTTTTTTAATCCTGGTTTGCATAGGCCATTCTCCTTCCCTCTTTGTGAAACAGTATTTGTAGCTGTCGTTACAGTTCCTCGTGGAGGAAGGATGCAGCAGTTGTTTCATTTGGACCAGTTTTCACGTGTGTGGGTTGTGCAGGGGCGGGAGGTTGCCATGAATTGAGCAGTTGGCTTTACTCTAAACACTACCACCCCAGCTGTGCTCTAGTAGCTTCTACGTCTGCTGTCAGACCAGACCAAGCCATTTTATTGATGCCTTCAAGCCTAACAAGCTATTTAGAAAACAAATTTGCAGGATGGGCAGCGAAAGAGGAGCAGCGCTTTTGTTTCTGGCTCAGTTCTCCTGGGCACAAATGCAGGATGGTGTCAGGGATGTGGCTCTGGTGTCTCGACTCACGATCAGCACATCTTGCAAAGGAAGCAAGGTCAGGCGGGCTGGCAGAGACCTTTGTGGGTGTTGGACGAAAGGCGGTGTGTGGTTTTGCCAGCAGTGTGGGAACCATCACATAAAGCTGATGGGCTTTACTGTCAGGTCTCTGCAACCTCCTGTGAGAGGAGCGATGTTGCTTTCAGTATCCTTGCCAAACTCCACAAGGAATATAATTTTTTTTTCCCCTCTTTAAATGTCTTGTGGACCTTCAGCTGACTCATAGCTTCTACTTCCTCACCTAAACTTCAGTGCTGTTAAGGCTTTGCGTCATTTCACTTAAGGCTTTTCCTTACTGGATATGTGGTCCTTCATATTTTGGGCTCTTTGGGGTGTAAATTGCTATTTTGGCTTTTAGCCCCTAATATTTTATACAACACAGGCCTGCAGGGACTGTTCTGGGGCTAGCTTCAGCTGTGAAACACTGTTCAAATGCTGTGAGAGTTGCTCTTGGTTACGGCTTAGCTGGCTGTGTCCTGAAGTGCGACTGGAGTTGCCCAGTGGCCTGAATGCCACGAGCCACCCCGTGCTCCCCCTGCTCCACCGGTGGATCCACGCACACCTCCAGCCCACCCCTGTTAAAGCAAATTGGAATATCTGCTCCTCTCTAGGTTATACTGGACTGAGGGCGGGGATGGCAATATTCAACTCTCAAACCAGCTGAAGGCTTGGAGGCCCCTGTTTGTTATCCTTTACCATTGGGAAGGCAGCTCCAAGCCTGGGAGTGAAATATGCTGTGTGCCAGCCTTCGTCTCATCTTAACACTGATGCGAATGGTCAAGCAATTGCATTTGGTGGCAGGAGATGGCTGAGCTCTGACCAGTTAAACTTGCTTGTCAGACAAACTGCATTTATATTTAAGGCCCTAACTAGGTTGCACATATAGAACAAAAACCAGAGGTACTGGTGGGCTGAGCCTACGCTGCCAGAAATCAGCCTCTTTCTCCAGCTCCTGGCGATGAAAACTTTGCCCCCCTACTTGCCTCCTTGTGTGCCTTGTTGCACAGCTCAAAATGACTGCTCAATACGCCTCTTCTCTCAAAAGGCGGGCTGTGGGTTTCAAAAATGTGAGGTTTGGGGGAGCTGTTAATTATGGGATAGGCTGTTGCTTTTTAGATAGTGTTCCTGGTTAAGAAGAATAGTTCTGCTGGAAGTGGATAAGATTCTTAGGAGGGTTTGTGCTTTATCTGCCATGCAGAGGGTGCTGCTGGAGTTTATCTGTGTGCAGCTATCCTTGGCGTAATTATTCATTACTGAACCATTGCTTCAAGGTGGGGCTGGTTTTACAGTTTTTAAGAACATTTTTTCCCCTTAATGTTATGTTTTTCCCCAAGAGGGATTTCCCCTTTCCCCACTTAAAAACCAAACATGATTATCATTATAGACTTTTTTCAAAATTCAAAGTAGTTCTTCAAATGCAAATTTTTCAGACCATCTTTGTTTAAAAAGTTTGATCTAAACCATGCAGTTTTAATAAGGCTTAAATTCTCTTTAGTCATATGGATTTATTACCTGAGTGAAAACCCAAAGCAAAGCTGGGGCTTTCCCACTAGAATAAGAAGGGGGTTGCATGTAGACAATTCAGTTTTGCTTCTTGGTTTCAGCCGGACAGATCTGTCCCAAAACCATCTGCATCATCAGGGTGGTTTTGAGTAAGCAATGCTTTTAGCTGACATCTACTATGCATGGAAAAGAAAGACGGGGAGAATGAAGTTCAGCATCTATTGGATAGACATAAAATGTCTTTATAGATGACGTTCCTGGTGACTAGGACTGTATGATTATATGGCCTGTGTATTTCAAATTCTGCTGGAGAGCTTTGCAGCTTAGAGATAATGGTGGTGGCGGCTCACTCTTACTTACCCATTGAATTGCTTTGTGCACTTACTGTTATTTATTTGCTTATCTGGTGCTGATGAAATTTCATCAGCCCTATTGTAATGGGTTTAAATCTCAGCCCTGCCAGGCCTTGGAGGGAAGGCTGTAGGAAATGCTTCACGAGCTGCAAGGGAGGGGCAGCGCTGGTGAGAAAGGCATCTGTTGAGTGGGAATTTCTTCAGCTAAATGCAAGATGCTGTGGGAACTATGTGGGAGCTAAATCCCCCTCCGTGCCCCTTGGCTCGTGCCAGTTTGAGGAGTTTTTGTTCTTCTCCACTACTGACTGCTGCACATGGTGGCTGAGGCACAGAGTGACTCTGCTCCTCTGCCTGCTGTACTGCAGACATGGCAAGAGGACATTGTGCTGCTTCTGCTGGGAGATGCTTCTGCTCTCCATAGCAAATTGAGCATCAGCCCCCAGAATCGCCATGTCCAAATGAGTGAGTGTCTGGGGCATTGTGTAAGCTGCAGCCACGTTTCAGGTGCTCTCAGGGTCCTGTTGGGTGGGGTTTTTGATGGATCTTTGTGGCTTTTGGTTGTGCTTTTTTCCTTGTACCAGAAAAGGCAGCTCTTGCTCTGTTGTCTCTGAAAAATTAATGGCTCTATCCTCCTGAGCCCACCTCCAGTCCTTTAGCTCTGAGACGGCTGAGTTCTGCCGTGTGTGGAGCTCAGTGGGAACAGGGGCTGTCTCTGCCCGGCTGTGAGCAGCACAGCGTTAAAGGCCTTGCAAAGCTCAGACAGATAGCGAGATTGTCAGCTTCTCTGAAAAACACCCGGCCGTTTCTTTGTGCTGAAAAGCCCCGGCACTGGCAGGTCAGCGGGAAGCAGGGCGACAGTCAGCCCTGTGACCAGGCCGCCCCGCCAGCAGATCCACTGGCCTTTGCTGAATCATGGCTCGCTGTTGTTGTGCCAGGGTTGCACAGATGCTAAATGCTCTATTCAGAGGAGAAGTGGAAGGTCTTCGGCTGTGTCGGGTGCTGTCCATGGAGCCAGCAGATGAGCCCCCGGCGGGGTATGCAAGCTCACGAGTTGTCAAGCTAGGAGTCCTCTCTGGATGGTGTCCCAGGAAATTCTTGTCCAGAGGCAAGAAAGGACTAAACGTATCTTTCCAGAGAGATTGGGGGAGACACTAATTGCTCTTCTCCAAAAAACAGGTGGGAGGAAGAGAAAAAAGGAGGCAGAATAAGGAAACAGTAAGCCTCATTTAAATCCAGCACAGCAGATTTGTGAGTGGTTTGCCTCTGGGTCTGCAGTTGGGAAGCAAAGATGTTAATATCTGTAGATGTTCAGTGAACTGAGCTGGGCTGGGAGGACCACCGGTTGTGAGTGGGGTAGGAACTGCTTCTCCCATCCACGTTTTCCTACCAACAGACAGGGCAGTGAGTGGGGAAAACAGTACCCAGTGCTGTGTGTGGCTTTGGGGCAGAGAGGTCACTCTTCTGTACATGCACAAGCACAAACACACACATGCACGAGCAGCACATTTGTGTGTCGTTTTACACCTGTGTTCATGCCCAAGTTGCTTTTGTGCCCTGTACACTAGGTTAGCATTATATTTTAGTATTTCAGTGCTAAGTAGACCTGTAAATAATATCAAGTGGCCAGATGAGACCAGGATATAATCAGTATGATCCTTTGAGCTCTGGGAGGAGGGCAGCCCTATGTCCAAATAATGAGGGCCCACCATTTTTGGTGGGCACCCCCCAAAAAAATTGGAGCAAAATTTACTTAATTCTTTCTTATTTTATACCTCCATTTTTATAAGTTATTTCCTTTCAGGGCAAGTTTTCAAACTTACTTGGTCCAGTTCTGTCAGACGGCTTTGTAGCTGTCTAAGGCAGAAATTAAATTGCATAGTCATCTTGCTAAACCTTAAAAAAAGCTGGGTGAGAGATCTAGTTACTAACATTGGAGTTTCTCTTGCGTAGTTCCATATATCCAGTTAATTTATTGCCAGCAAACAAAACGACATGAGTTTGCTTCCTTGCTGCTGATAACCTGAGCTTCACTGCTGGATTCATTCGCCCCTGATGGTCATGGCAAGTGTGTGATTACACTAATAGCTGCTTATTAATCACTGCCAATGGCTGTAATTATATCAGCTATTAGGAAGTCAACTAAAAGCAGTCTGTCCATCCAGCATGGAGAATAAGAAGAAACACGGTCCCTGCTTCACAGAACCGGATAATTTTTGTTGGCAACTTCATTTCCTTTTGCAGATAGGTGCATGTTAGAAAAGTAACTCTGAATTTTAGCACCTTTTTACTTCCACTCCAGTGTCCAGACCTGTTTACTGTGCTTTGCTTTGCACTATGGTGTTGGCTTTCTGAGCACTGCAAGAAGGATTCAGGGTTAAGCAGCCGTTGTGATGTCCTCTCAGACCCACAACCAAGCCAGACCCTCTTCTCTGAGAGTCCCTGGTCCGAATCCGTCTCTGGAGAGTCCTGGTTTACCCCTGTATGTCACTTTTGGATTGCTTTTAAGATGATCAGTGTATCGTTATAGCTGTGTATCCCTGCTGCGTGTATCCACAGGCATCCCTTCCTGCAGCAGCATCACACCTTTCCAGCAGATACTTCTGTTGAGACACTGGTTAAATTGGCAAATGCAGAGTTTGAAGCGTGCAGCACAAGTATGCCTGCGCTAAACATACTGCTCCCAGTGATCGCCTATGACAAAACAGTGGCCGAGCAGTGTCCTGTGTGCATCAGGATGGTCATTTTGCTTGGAACATCTTAAATACCTGTGGAATTTTGATGTTGCAACTGGGCAGAAATTGCCTGTATCCTTATTGTGATGGATGCAGATGCAGAGACTGGCACATGCTTTTGCTCGTGCAGGAATAATTAGAACTTCCCTTTGTTCACAAGGAACATTTGCTCCTTTATATGTCTTTTATGCAAAATCCATGTTTTTGTTTTGGCTCATGCCCCTAGGTGAATTTTTTCTGTCTTGAGTGTGGATTGCTGTGACGTCTTGTGCTGGGAGCTTTGGTGCAGCTCTGCTGAAGAGTGATCTGGCTGGGGCAGCCCTTTTAGAACCCAGTTTGGCATGTTAGCGCTCTCTTCCTACTGTCCTCCTCCACTTGATGACTGTGGACAAAACATGCTCCTGGTGGATTTGGAGGCACTAGTGTTAGATGCTCCAGGGAGTATTTCAGCACTGGTGTGAAACCCAATAGGTAGCATGTATCTTGAGCTGTGACCTTCCCTGAACACAATGGTGTGATTTCAGGGCTCATCAGGAAAAGCGAACAAAGTAGGTATCTTCTTACCGTGGCTGAAAAGGTGGCTGGCTATTGTTGGCTGATTGCTTGGAATAGGATGTTTAATCCTCCTGGAAATTGGCTGACAAACCAAAATTGTCTCGTGGAGCAGGAGGTGGGAACGCACAAACTGGACTCCAGATGAAGGTGTGTTGTGTCAGGTTTTGCCTTATAGATGTTTGTTTTTGCTCTCCTCTTCAGGTAACTTTGCTGAGAGATGGCGGAGCAGCGTCAGGACGTCACCATGATGGAGGATCATGCAGCTGGCCAGGAGAAGCACATCCCATCAGGTGAGCACCTCCAGGAGGAGATAGTGTAAAGGACCTGCCTTGCCCACTGCTGAGAGAATGACCTAAATGGGATGAGCAGGGCCAGTGTGGCCGTGCGAGGGGTCCTTGGGGATGGCCAGGAGGAGATGGTATGTGTGTCTGGAAGGTTACGGTGCATCAGCTGGCTGCAGCCAGTGCACGGTGGGTAGCCCACAAGATGCTCTGATGTTCATAGTCATAGGAAAATGCTGCTCTTTGATATCATTGCCCAGCAAGAGCAGAACAACCCCCAGCATCCAGACTAGTGATGACCTTATTGCTACAGCTTTGCAAATGTATGTTTCTGTGTTCACTCAGTTTGCTATAAAAATACAGCACTGCTTTTATTTGGAGACACAGCTCAAGGATGCTGCTTGCTGCCTGCTTTTCTCACCTGCACAGGGAGATGGGGAGAGCTCTGGGAGTGGGGGCCATGAAAGAGTCTTTCGCCCCATATTTCAGACCTGCATTTCTCAAGAAGCCTTTCCTTTCTCATTCCACCATGCTCCACAATTGAGCTTGGAAACCCACGTAACGCCAGCAAACCTGGTGGGACTCACTCCTGGCTATGCTCCATATAAACATCATCTTAATTTTCTTTTCTTGAGGTGCTTTGGACCCAGCTTACACCAAATAAATGGATTGCCTCTGTCCTGGAGAGAATCCATAGCATCCATTCATCCTGGGTTCTGTAGTGCATTTCAGTCTGATAGCTTCTCTCAGCTTCTAGCCTCAGCTTCACACATCACAGGTTCCCAGGGATTTTGCTTATGTTAGTTTGGATCTTCTTTTCCAAGTCATTTTCTCCAGTTCTCATTATTTTATTTGCCCAGACTCCTTGCAGAGAGGATACTTACGCCTCTTGCCCTAGTCTTCCAAAAGATGACTTTGCAACCAACTTCGCGCAGTATGTTACGTGCTACACCAAACCCTTTATAAAGACTTGCTGGTTTGCAATGATAAGAATTAATGCATCATGGAAGTGTTCAGCAGGGAGGGAGGCTAATGGCTCCAGAACTGGCAGAGAGGACGACAGTGACTCAGAAGTTGTACATCTTTTCCGCTTACGTTGCTAAGATCTCCTTTCCTGCTTGTGCCATGCTTTGCTGTTTCTAGCTGTCTGGTTCACTGGGCTTTTCTTTTCCTTATGGGTTTCCGCTTGCTCCTTTTGGTGATGACACTGGTGCTTTTGGTTGGCATTTTCACGCTTTGCTTGCTTATTAGTTCAGGTGTTTTATACTCTCCAATAACAGTTCCTTGCTGATGTGGATCTGGGCAATCAGAGTTTGTAACTCACAGGCCATAATTCATAGCCAAGGACTTGTTCTAAGTATTTGAATGTTTTCCAGGCTATCCCCTTCAGATACCAGTTGATGATGGATCGGATGAGCCTGTTTCTGAAACATCTGACGCTAAGAGCACCCCAACTACGGAAGGTGGGAGCTCTTTGACTTACTGCTTTGAAACCATGATGGATGGGGTCGTGGTAAACCTTGCCTGCCGAAAGACTCGCCATGCCGTGGGGGTTTCTCAGGAGGAGTGTCTACACTCTTGGACAAATGGTTTTCATTAGTTTCATCACAAGCAATGTTTGCCACTCTGCAGAGTCAGATAATGAGCTTTAAAGGTGGAGAGTGGGTTGGAAGGCAAGAGAAGGTGAAGTTTTTTTTATAGTTCAGGAAGTTGCAGTTTGTTTCCTGAAGACTTTTTACACCGTGATTGTGAGCTCCCCTTAGCACAGCTGGGAGCAGTCCCATGTTGTGTGCTCCCAGGGCCAGAGGTTTGCATCATTGTGCTCCCCCAAAATACTCAGAGCACATCCTGGTCGCTGTGTTCCCTTTCAGAGTCAGCTGCACCTCATAGCTCTTTTTTTGCCCCCTCTGTATTTATATGTTTATTAGTATGGCACGATTCATGCTGGAATGATGGGATGGGCAGAGTCTATACATAAAACAAAACTTTGTGCTGATGTAAAAGTCACATTGGTAGGACTCGGCGCATGTCTGTGTGGCTCCAGAGTGTTATCTGAATGACTTGTTCACCGTTTTAATTAACTGCACTTTTTGTGTTCCTCTGGCTGCTTTAATCCCAAGCCTCTTGGAGACTTTGGGTAAAGGCATTAGTTTGCAAAGTTTATCTAAAAGAAAGGTGGACAGAGATGCTGACCAGTTCCAGCCCTCTCCCGCTGGAGGTGTGGGCTGACTGATCTTCTGTGAAGTGGCTCTTTTCCTGTGTGTGTGGCTCAAGAAATCAGTACATAAGACATAGCTGGCACAGAAGAGGATGTTGTCCCTCTTTCCAGTTGGATTGGGACTGGTAGATGGAGCCAGGTGTCTGTCTCAGAGCTGCCCACAGTGCAATGCAGTCACAGTGCTCGGATGGTTTATGAAGGTATCCGATGGGAGCTGTTTTTTCCTGCTCCAGACCAGTGGAATCCCCATGCAGATGGCATTGCTGTGCATGCAGATCAGGCACCAGTGGCTGTCTTTAGCTGTTCTTTTTCAGACAGTGTTAATGGTAAAGCCTTCAGCTGTGTAAGGAGTACGCTGGAGATGTGTGGTTTGCGTGGCAGAGGGGACAGCTCACAGTGTCCCTGCGGTACTGGCTTTACTGTGTCATGCTCGGTTGTTTCCCTCCACAAGCACTGGCTCAAGGGAGGGAGTCGGGTGCTTTTCTGAGCAAAACATTCTTTCAGGCGTGTCCTGGCCTCCACAGGGTTTTGCCACTTGATGGCTATGTGAAAGCTGCGTTGTTTTTCAGATGCCACAGCACCTTTAGTGGAGGAAGGAGACCACGAGGATCAGGGTGGTGTCGAACAGCACGGGGAGATCCCAGAAGGAACCACAGGTGAGGGAGACCAAGGTGCAGCTTCATCTCTTGATGCAGACAGAGCAGAGAGCTGGACTGGTTAGTGCTTTAAAATAACACTGCAAAACCTCTCAAAGGCCTGCTTTGCTCCTGATGCGTGCTTCTTTCTTCTCCATGGCCTGCAGAAATAATTCCTAGCTTACAATTGTCCTCTTGCCTTCCCCATCCTGGGGGAAATGCACAGCCTTTTCTTCTCTCTTTCTCAGCTCCCCATCTGACAACCTTTCTATCTGTTGTCTCTGTGGTGGCTTTGCCTCCCGTCTCCAGGCTAAGCGCTTACCTGCTGATCCCGGTTATCGCTGCCCCTCTGCCAGCAGCCTTGCTTTGCTGGCGAGGAGAGGTGGTCACTGCAGGACCTTGCTGCTTGTCTCACTGGAGCTCTCGCTCAGCCCAGGCAATGCGGTTGTCTTTGAAGCGGCAGGTGAAAACCAGGCCACTGCAGCAGTTCTTTGGCTGCCGGCGTGTTTTAAGGATAATGCAGAGGAAGTGAAGTGGCTAATTCAGCCTGAATGCTCTGTGGGGAATCACTCCACCTGGACTTGGTTTTCCAGTGAGGGGTGGGAGTCTTTCAGTGGCGGGGTAAAAGGGAGTGAGCTGCAGCAGTGCTGTGTGTGTGCAAGAGGGCAGGAGCTCCTGGGAGAGTCAGGTCTGTATGTGAAAAATGGGTGTGTGGCCCCTGTGCCGTACCGCTGGCTTGTCCTGGAAGCATCAGGCAGAACCTGAAAAAGGTAGTGGGCTTGTGCCAATGCCTGAACGCCGAAACAAGCTCATAGCCCACTCCCTGGGGCAGCCAAATTGTCTGTCCTGCATCCAGTGCCCAGGCTGCTGGTGGAGCCCTGGGCTGAAACGGAGAGTGGCTAGCCGGCTAGCAAGGATGCGCGGTCTCTGGTTCAAGATCTGATTGTACCAGGGAGCCAGAAAGCAGCAGTGTGTCCTGAACTCTTTGGAAAAAAAGTGGGGAAAACAGAGAAAGTTCTAGTCCTAGTCCTAGTCCTAGTTCGACTGTAGAGCTGCGACATACAAATAAAATTGATTAAGCCTGTTGGAAAGTAGTCATATAATAAATTAAAAAAAATTCTGATAGAGACAAACCATCACTGCTGTGAAGAAAATTATGCTTCTCTAATAGCGCAGTATTCCTGAAGTGTCAGATTTATATCAGACTTGGATTTACTGGTGTCAAATAGCCTCGGCAGAGTTCGTTACAGTAAGCTAAGTAGTAGACACCAAGAAGGTAGGGCTCAGGTAAGAGACATTCATGTGAGTGCTGCCGGCAATGTAAACGCTAGGTGGGGGTAGAAGAGGGGATATAAATCCACAAGTTTCCCTGCTCCTTAACAGCCTTTTTTCTGCACCTCTGCCTGAGGGAGCTTGTACTAACCTGCCATGCAGGATGTGTGAGTTGGTGGAACACTCCTCCAGTCTGGTACAGCACAAGCTGAATAAATTTAGCTAGATCCATCGTCGGCATGGGTTGATTTCCTTTCTGATCCTGCCCTGCTCATAATACAGCACTGATGGGCAGAGTCAGCAGGGAGGTAAATAAATCCTCCAGGCACACTCTTAAACTTAACTCTTGTTTTGATCATGTTTTTCCCGTTCTTTCTCTGAACTGGGACCAGCTGAAGAAGCGGGCGTAGGAGCCACCCCCAACCTGGAGGACCACGCTGCAGGAGATGTCCCTCAAGGTTAGTGAATCATCTGTCGCTGGGGTCCCATTATTGCTGCCCACAGGGGTGGCTGGTTGCTAGTGGGAGTTTTCTTCTGTAATGCAAATGCTCTGCACTGTATGAGCAGTTGTGCAGTTCTCCCTCTTCCTGACAGGGGAGGGTCACACATGCTTTGAATGTTCCAACGTACTCATTTCAGGGAGCTGCAGCTTTTCATGCACCAAATTTCTCTCTCAGATGGCTGAAACCCTGGTGCTTGTTTGTCCAGTTGCAAAACAGGGCATCCTCCAGGCTAGAAAAGGTAGTAAACAGAGCGGGGATGGTGCAGTTAGCCAGGAGGAACTGCTCAGCATTGGACAGTCAGTTTTGGGCCCTGCATGTCACACATGAAAGAAGTGAATTGTTTCTCTAATGCCGTATCTCTTTCTAACTTGAAACACGTCTCAAACCTACTCACTGATGCCCTGACTTTAAGGGTCTTTTTTTCTCATCCCAGTCTTAGGGAATATGATTGACAAAGCCAGGCATGGTGGGCAGTGAGCGTTTATACAGCATTAATTGTGCGTCTGCTCAAATGAGTCAAGATAGTATCCAGGATTCTCCTGGCTATCTGGAAAGCCTCTCCTGACCCTGCTCAGTTCACACTTGACTGAGAACTTCAGGACGGGATTTTTGCAAAGCACCCAGTGCTAGCTTAATTCTGTGCCCAATGAGGCGCACGTATGGGTGAAAACTCACTTTGAGATAGCTGACTTGCTAGTGCTAATACACCATAGCACTAATTCAGTGCTCTGGTTAAAATCTTAGTTAAACCCCATTTTGTAAGATAGTTTTCTGTGCAGTAGACATAACAAATTCCTCCTGCTGCTTGGGCAGCATCTTTTCTCCTGGTGGCTGCATTAGTGCATTTACAGGCATCTGTGTCTTTTAAAGAAGTAAATAGGTCTTTGCCTTCTGAGCTCAGGGCAAAATTCAGGTTGTCTTTGTTTTCCACACACAGATCAACACAGTTATGCACAGTCTGCTCCCTGCTGTTAAAATAAAACCTTTCCTTGCCTGTCCAGTGGTTCTTGGACTAGCAAAATAGTAGCGCCACTACAAAAAAGAAATCAAGACTGTTAGCAGGAGGGGGGTGAAGTTCTCTTTTCTGTCTGCCCGGTTCAGTCTGGTTCTACCTGCTGTTTCTCAGCAGATTTAAAAACCTTTCTGTGCGCTCCTGGGATCTTTCAGCTGTCAGATATGGGGACGTACAGCTAGCTGGAGCTCTGATATAACCTATATATGATGTTTCTAGTTTCTTATGTAAATTGTTACTTCTCTGAAAGCGGACTTGTAATAATGCACTGCTTCCTTTTAATGGTTCTCTGATTCGGAGGAAAATGTGATTATCAGTACACGCACAGAGTCTTGGATATCTTATTACTAGCTACCTTCATCTTTCATGTTGCGGGATTTGAAAAAATGATCTTTGCAGTGAAGGTGGAGCGTGTTGAAATGCCTTTGGAGTCTCAGATGGAGAAGCACCTTCTGATTCGCTGTTTTTGCTCTGCTGGCACTGTGCCAGCTCTTGACCTCGTGCAGCACGCTTGCCTCAGAACTGCTGACAAGTCCGGCAGTACGGGAGTACAGCTAATGAACTGACTGTCCACATCTGTGCATCGGCATCATTAATGGTCATGTTGATCGTTTGCAGGAGAAATGAGCCAGGATGGTCTGCTGGCTACTGCATAAACACCCTTCATATCCGTGTGGTTTTAATAGGTGTTTCTTGGTGCCACTTTTCAAATACTACCTGCCAACAGGTGCCAATTTAGGATTTCTCTTAAACCACAGTTTCTGAGGTCTTTGTGTGGTAGTTTCACTGAACCATTATGGTTAAAGGGGGAGATCATTGATAAAAGACCGAGTCAGTCTTGACTTCTTCTTTTCTTGTTTTGATCTTGTTTGTTAAACAAAGCAACAGTTGAAATCTCAGTACTGAAGTGCTCTGATCTAGGCTCTTTAGTTTACCCGATCAGTGCTCAAAAAGACCAGAGTATCTGAAGCTGGACAAATTCATAATATAGATACACATTCTTACTAGGATGGTGGACTTTAAAGCAATTTACCTATATTCAGGATGAATTCTCCATTGCTCAGTGCATCTTTGGTTCAGTTGAATGAATTTCTAACAGAAAAGCTCCAGCTCAACCAGAATATATGGCTTAATGCAGCAATTGTTGGGTGAAATTGTAAAGGTCTGTGTCATGCATGAGATCAGTGATAGAACATAATTCTCTCTTTTACCCCCCCAAAAAAAGAAAAAGAGATCTGTGTCTCTGTGACCTTAAGTTTTGGGTTTTAAATGTCACACTTTCTACTGTACCCAAATGGTGGCAGCAGTGCTGGAGCTCTAATTCGCCTGAGTGGGTGCCCAGGCCAAAATTGCTGTGGCCCTGTGGCTACAGCCACATTTTACTTATAGTCCTTTCCACTGAGGCTGTCTGCTCTGCTGGCTGTTGAAATACACAGCAATAAGAGAGGAGAGATAGGAGTGCTCTTCCCCAAGCTCATTAGCAATAGAAATGTTCCGGAGAACAAAGCAGAGATGGTTTGAACTCTGGGAGGATGTAACTGGTGCCATGTCTGCGTGAACTCCTGCAAGGGGGGAGAGGACTTGAGGGATTCTGTAAGCCCGTGAAAGAGGGGAGGGTGTCTGGCCTGTTTTGTTGAGGCCCTTGAGGCAAGAAGCAGTGGTCACTGACCGGCAAACTGATGGTCCAGTGGTGAAGTTAGATTAGAAAGTGGGTGTGTTCTTGGCTTCTGCAAACCTCTGTAGCTAAACCAGCTCATAGAGCGCGGGTGTTGCAGATTTTGGCCTTTATGGCACAAGCCTGGGGTACCCCAGCCACCCCCGAGACCAGGTCCAGGGACGAGTCTGGTCTCCCACATGTTGTGGCTGTCACTGTTGTGATTCCCATGGGGATCAGAGTTTCTTTAAAGGCAAAAGCCACTGTAGAAGTGAGTTGTCTGTTCAATGGGGCAGTGTGGGACTTGCTTTTTTCCTCTAGATAGTAGAAATCCTTAGTCTTTCTTCAGCATTACATGTCTGACTATTATTTGACATGCCTGTGCTAATTGTTTGCCCACGCTTCGTACCCTGCGTCTTCAATTCCAGGGGAGCCAAGCTCTCCAAAGCTGCAGCCTGGCCCTCAGGAGCCTGTGGGAGATGCAATAAAAAGGGAAAGCCAGCCCACAAAGCAGGTATCTGGGGTTCTCCACCAGCCTCCTCTGTCACATGAAACAAAGGCTACACCAGCAGCTCCCACCAGAATTGAGGTCACCATCCCAATACCCCTGGATATGTACCAAGACTCCAGAGGATCTGAAGACAACAATGAGTTGTGGGATCATCGAGGCAGAGAAGGCATTGGTGTGGATCCAGCGCTGGGAACAGAGCTAGGTCGTGATATGCGCACTGAGGGGTTGGCAGGAGCAGGTGGCACAGATGACTCCCAGATTAAAGATGGGCCATCTCCTTTATACACGAGAGCCCCATTAAAAGAAGATGCCAGTGGACGGGAAAGAGATGAGGACCGTGATATTGATGAAACTTCTGAACAGGATTTACTTTCCGTGGTGGGACAGCATGTTTCACCAAGACCTGAAATGGGCTTGTGTCCTGCAACAGCCAAGGGAGCTCTGGAAGAATACGCCTTTGAAGAAAACAAGTCCAAAGGTGTCCTTGGAGACATACCAAGAGAGGCACTTCTTGTTGAAACTGAATTGCGTAAAGCAGGAGAGGACGAAGAGCAGAGGAGTCAGCCATTGACAGGGGAAGAAGACACATATGTCACCCCATCAGAGCCTTCTGAAAACATCTCCCAAAAAGAAGCTGAGCCTGGAAAGGGAGAAGATCCTGGACCCTTACTAGAAACAGCCAAACTCCCTTTTGAGTTAAAAGAGCATGTCAAAGACAAAGATGCTCCTTTGGAAGAGGCTGTGCCAGATACAGGAGAACGCCGGACACCCAAGAAGAAACCTTATGGCCAGGTTGCAGATAAAGCTGTCAGTCGTGTCCCTCTCCTAAAAGGTGTGTGCAGCGTTTGCCTGCCCTGAGCTCACATTGCCGGTGGCTTGCTCATGACAAGGCTGCCTGAACGAGTACTTCAGCTTGCTGCCACCTCTTGAATCCTGCTGCTTGGGAAATGGCCTGGACCTTTGCTGTGAACTGATCTACAAAACACCGCTGCTTCTTCCTTCCCCTCCTTCCCTCTTTAGTTTAATCCTAGATGTTCTGGTGTACTGGCCAGACTCTTATGCTTCGGTTTTGCGTCCCTTGCATGGTGCTGGTGTGTCCCTGATCATGCTTTGTTGACCTGTTTTTGTTTTGATTTCCTTGGATCTGTGGGGTGGGCACCTTAACACACATGGCACCTTCACAGAGAAGATGAAGACTGGATGGACGTTGTTCTGGCATGTTGGAGTGGGGCTAACGCAGCGCACGCTGCAGCTTGTTCCAGCAAGACACGTGCCATCTGGTTTGCATGTGTCCACTGTCCGGTCCAGTAACTCTTTGTATTGGCTTTCCTAAAGAGGAGGGAGGAGGAAAAAGGCAACTGAGATGGCAGGTCTAACCATGGAAAAGGCCTCACATTGGTCCTGTTTCTTGTACTTTTCTCTTAAATAACCACCACTGACTGTTGTTGGAGGCAAGCTTTGTAGCTAGCTGGACCTTTGACCACGACAGGGCACATCCGATGCTCTTACAAGGCATCCTTCTCTGATGCCAGTTCTGGATGGCATGTCCCTGGGTGGTCCAACACGATGGCTCTATTTGGGGTGTTTTGTGGGAGCTGCCTATGTGCGTGGAGGCCTGGCTCTTGGGCACGTCTAACAGTGTGTGTGTCTCCAGGCTGGGCTGGGTTGGGAGGGCAGTCAGACCCTGGAGCTGCTGCGTTGCAGCAGTCTCAGTCTTAGCTGTCTTGGGTGAAGGTCTGAGTTCACCGCTCAATGCACAAGCATCCCTGCCAGCAGAGCAGCTCTTAGACCTTTTCTTTCTCCAAGAGCTATTTTCCACCTTTACTGGGGGTCAGAGGGATGTCACTAGGGGCGCTGCTCAGTGGCTAAATGGAGGTTTTGCAGTGAGTTGTGTTAATAAGCTGGGGCAGCAGGACACGCGTTAAAACCTGATGGTGTCTCACCATGTTGTACCTCAGCTCTGGCTGTCCAGGGCCTGGCCTGGGGGAAGCTCTGCCTTTCACCTCGGTGCCACATCCCAAAAGCTGGCTTTGCTGCTTCCATTAGGCTGGAAATCCTGCCCACCACCTCTCTGGTTTGCAGCAGAGAAGTGTGCTCTTTGCTGTGTGGGGCTCATGAAGAAATTGTTGATGTAGCTTTTTCCATTGGAGCTAAAGCTCATAACATATTTCTCGTTATTCACTACCTAATAAGCCAGCAGGAAGCTTCGCACGTGTGCTGCAGGGCATTGGCATGGCTTGCTATCGCTAGCATTGGAGCCTGAAAACAATGGCAGGTTGGGGATGCATTGCCCAGAGTCAACCAGTTTCTGAATAGGAGGCATTTATTTAATTATTTAATGGTCTTTTCCTTCAAAGACAGAGATACTTTGTGACTGTTCAGCTCCAGCCTTGTTCCAGTCTGTAGTTTAAGTCAGTTTGGGAAGGGTATTGCATCCAGCAGCTCTGGGAGTGGCTGCTGGGATGGGTCAGGGTCGTCAGTGCTGGATTAACAACATTGTTCATATCACTGGGAAAGGATTGACCGCCCAGGGCAAGTTTCCAAAACACTGGGGAGAGTATCAGCAGCTTTTCCTCCTAGATTAGGGAGGAATTAGCTGAAAACTGGGAAAGGGGGCTTTGTTATGAGTGCCTTATAGTACAAACATTACTTGTTCCCTGTTTCTAATCTCCTAATTAGCAATACTGCAGTCTGTTGTGCTTGCAGACTAATGGGACAAAACACTGAAATATTGTCAGTCACTCTGTGCTTGATACGAATCAAGTAGGACAGCAGCTAAGACTTTAACACCCTGCAAGGTCTGACGCAGATCAAAGGCGCACTGTCTGCTGGGGCGGCAGAAAGCAGCGTGTCAGGAGAGATGGGAAACAACAACAGCCAGGTATAAAAACGCTTTGCAAAGTTAACACAGTGAACAACAACTTTAAATGAGATCATGGGCAACCTGGTGCTGCTAGGATTGGGGCAGTTTTAAATTTTAATCTTTATATATATGGTTGGTAGAACCAATGGGTGTTTTAAAGAGGGAGACTCACGTTTAGGGTTGAAGAGAACTGTTCTGTCCTAAACTGAACAGATGCTGCTGGAACTGAGTGCAAATCTGCGCAAAATGGTCTCGTACAGACCTTGTTGCGTGTGTCTGATGCTCCACTGATGACTAATGCACTGTTGCCCATGCACAGGATAATCTGTTAAGCCAGAAAGAATGTGTTTACAATGTGGAAGTATTTCTGCAAGAAATGAGTGACTTTGTAATATTTCTAAGAATAGTTTTTAATTTAAAGGAGAGCAGGAACGTGGAACACCCACCCAGCGTGCATGTTGCTGTAGCACAGGCACTATCATCTCTCTAGAGTTTACTGACCAGTCCCAAGAAGTGTAACTGTGTGTTTCCATTTGTCAGGTCGTATGGACAGCAAAGACAAGGAAGGGACTGAAGCTGAGGAAAAGAAACTGAAGGTAAGCTAAAGAATAAAACCAGACGTGGTGTCAACCCACTAAGTGCTGTGCATGTTCCTGACTCCTTCTCCTGCTCTCCTGGACTGCAGCTGTACCTCTTAGGGAACCTTGCCGTTATTTTCCATTCTTCCATCTGTCTTTCAAGAGTGTTTTTATTTTTGTCTTCCCTCACCACCCTGGTTTGGATGGTGCAATCCATGACGATCCTTGAAGGCGAGGAAGCAAACCAAATCTAAACCAAACATGTGGCTCGTGGGGTTGAGTGGGTGGTTAGAGAAATCATTTGCTCAGACCAGAAATCATTTGCCCAAGACCAGAAAGTGGCCAGCTGGCTTTGCTGGGGCAAACCAGTGCGAAAGCAAACTCAAAACTTTGTTGAGCTGTACTGGGGACAAGCACTGTAACAGTGAAAAGAGCAAGATGTGTAATTAAAAAATTAATCTAGGCCTTGCAGATGCTGTGTTCTGCATCAGGAATAGGGTTTAATAGTGGGTAAATTCCAGAATTTTAAAGGTGTCTGTCACTGCTGATTTGGAGGAGGTTTAGCTCAGCTGGCCATTACCCTGGCTAGTGCCTGGGTGAGATAATGGACAAGCTGATGGGCAATTTAGTGGGTGAAGAATTAAAGATGAGATATATAATTATGTTCAAACAATGTGAAATTGGGTCTTTCTCTAGGTAGGTTTGGCAGGGTTGTATCAGTCTCAGCATTTGACATGATACCAAGCAATTGTCTAGATAAAAACCAGTGACCCGTTATTGATAAAGCAGGTATGTGGTGGGTTTGGGAGACCTGGGAGGAGTCGTCTGCATCTCCCAGAAATGCTGGTGTTGATAGTGCTGTATCTGCAGCATCTTTACCAGTGGAGCACTTGTAGAGTTTGGGAATAAATAGAGCAGTGCAGATGGTAAAACGTGCCACTGGTGTGGAGGGCGGCAGCAAGGGCAGGCTGTCACGGGGTGACTCATCCACCATAAAGGGGCTCAGGTGGTGCTACACTGTGTGGGAGGTAAAGAGCTGAGATATCCCATATCTGCCAGTGCAGCCATGAGACCCCGGCCCCACAGCTCTTGCCCAGCTCTGTGCTGCAGGGACAGGGCAGTACCAGCCATCGCCTATCCCACACCCAGTTCTGTATTGCACCTTCTAATCCTATTTCATGTCAGTGATCCCCTTTTGTTTCCCTCCCATACTGATTTTTTTTTGTTCCAATTTTATTTTGTTTCCATGTTTAAGAAATCCTCACCTTCCACTGCCAAACCCCCAGGCGATAGACCCTCCATCCCCCCCCAGCGACACACCTCCTCTAGCACAACCCCTTCGAAAACACCCTCCAGCCCTGCTTCCACCTCTAAGCGAGTCTCTTCTGTCACATCCCGACCTGCCAGTACAGGAACACAAGAAATGAAAGCCAAGGTAAGGAAATGGGATGTGAGAGAGGCAAAGCTGCCTTGGGGAATACTTCACAGCATTCCTGACAGGTCTGACAGTGCTTGGTTGGGCAATCTCTGTGTCCCATTCAGTGGAGGGTGTGGGATGTGCTTCCCCTTCACCTTCCAGAGGCCGTGGCCAGGCTTGGCTCCAGTTTTGGTGTTTGAAGCAACTGGGTCCATCTCACCAGCATGTAGACCCCTTGCTTTGCATTACAGGAAAAAGATCTCATTGCTACCGAGTGCTACCTGGTCTCTCTGAGGCATTTCCAGGTCTCTTTATGCTCTTTCGTGCTCTTCTTTGTTTTGCAGCTTTATGCTGTGTTTTATGGATGCGTTGGCTGTAAACAGCAGATGTATTTGAAATGTGTCAGAGCCAGATCTGCCAGGTGCTACACAGAGAATAGGAAATGCACGCACATCCATGGTTATTCTGCAATGTGAAAAGTAGCTTGGAGTTTCCCTTTGTGGTGTTTATTCATACAAATACACGCGTGGTGAGGGAAAGAGCAGAGATTGCAGGTTGCAGACAATGGGATATGGTTTTACCACGATAGGGATTGCGATGGCTCTGCTCTGGTTCCCTGCTGACTTGGGACCAGTCAGCTTGTAAATTGTCAATTGCCTGTTTTTCGTGAGCTTTTGTACACAGACCAATCATCAGAAAGAGGATGTGCTAGTTTGGGGAGGCTTTTCTGCAGGATCAGAAGACAATAAATAGCGTAATGTTATTTAAACGCCATTACAGATTGTGTACGTGTTACAGCAGTGTATTACAGGTGCGGATAAAGGAGGTGCTTATTTGTGTTTGGAGTCTGGCACTGTACTACAGAATGGAGCCCCTGGTCTAGTCAATGGATTTACTTATCTTACATACAGAATTTTAGCAGGACAGGGGAAACGATGAAATTTGGAAAACAGACAAAGGAGTTGAACATGCTTTTTAACCAGGCCTGAGTGTACAGTGAATAATGTAGCTGAAGCTAAGGTCTCACATGGGAAAGCAGCCCAGCTGCTCTGCCAGCCCAGGAGTGACTGTGCAGCAGTTGTGGCAGGTGCCATGATGGGAACTGGGGTGTGAACAGCCCTGTCACAGATGCCCGCATGTGGGGGAATCCGTGGGAGCGCTCCTGTGGGCTGTCAGGGTTGGAAGCAAGAGAGTCTCATGTGGCTCTGATCCATGAGGGGTGATAGCCCATCAGCAGGCAGATCGCCCCTGCATCAACCTTTCCCCCTCGCATCCCCAGGGTCCGGAGATGAGAGGTGGCACGAAGACGGCCACGCCACGGTCTGCAGCTGGGCAGGCTCAGAGGAACTCGACCAATGCCACGCGCATCCCAGCAAAGACACCCACGGCCCCCAAGACACCTCCCAGCTCCGGTAGGTGATGGCGAGAGCAGCGTGCTGCTGCCTTCCCATGCCTGTCTCTGACTCTAGAGGCTCTGCTTTGGTGGTGCTCCCACATTCTCTATGAAATTATTTGGGAGTAGTGAACAAATATGCCCCAGTGCAGGCTGGGGTCATGCACAGCGCTAAGCAGGGGCATGGCCAGCAGGTTGAGGTCTGTGTGGTGATTCGGAGCTGCTCAGCCTTATCACGGGGCTGTGGGTGCAGAGCTGGGGACGATTCCTCTGAAGAGAGCCTTTCTGGATGCTGCTCTATCTGCTGCGTTCATAGAGTTGCTGGTGTGCAGAGGAGGGCGCTTGCTTTATCCCTTTGGAATTTCCTCCAATTTGGAAGATTTAAGCAGCTCCATTTTTTTTTAATCCATCTATTCCTTTTCTCTTGGCAATATTTCACAAAGACCAGAGGCAAGAGGATCAATTCTTCGATTGCAGGAATGGAGATTAGCCCATTATTCTCAGAGAAGAAAACCCCAGAAAGCATCAGGCATTGTGAATTTCTATTAAAACGGTGCATTTCACTGAATATATATTTTTCACACTTAACCAGAGCCGCATAAAACCTTAAATCAATTAAATTTCCAGCTTTATTATGTTTAAGCATCTTTCTCATTCATTAAACAGGCAGAAAGGAGCAGAAAAAACCACCTCCTGCAGCAGCCAAGTCCGAGAAAGGTGATGTTTAAGGGTTTTCTTTTCTTCTTCCGTTTCTTTTCAGACTTGGGACAGTTCTAAGCTGCTCAGTGATCAGCCTTATTTAATTATATAATTAAATTTTGTAAAAACGCTTCCAAATTTCTAACAGAAAAGTGGTTTTGTTTGAGTGTCTTTTGTCTGTAATTTGGCATGCATGTTAATGTCACACTTGGGTGGGGAGTCTTACCAATGATCCAGACAATGAAGACCGTCTTCCTTCTGAGATACGAGGAAATTCCCTTTAATCACAGTTTTCACTTCAAAATGAAGTAGAACAAAGTGCAGCCATCTCTCCCCTGCTGATGATCTGCACTAGGAGCAGCGGGTGGGCCCTGGGACCAAGCAAATCAGCCCTATAGAGGCAGGCAGTGAGTGGGGAAGGGGTTTCGTACCCAGATTGCTTATCCTGTGCTTGCCTCCCTCTGTCTGCAAACTCCAGGTGAGCAGCCAAAGTCTGGAGACAGAAGCGGTTACAGCAGTCCCGGCTCCCCCGGGACTCCAGGCAGCCGTTCCCGCACTCCCTCTCTGCCCACCCCACCAGCCAGGGAGCCCAAGAAGGTGGCAGTGGTTCGCACACCACCGAAATCTCCTGCATCTGCCAAGAGCCGCATCCAGCCGTCAGCCGCACCCATGCCTGATCTGAAAAACGTGAAGTCCAAAATTGGCTCAACTGAAAACCTGAAGCACCAGCCTGGAGGTGGCAAGGTAAATGTGGGCCCTGCTCTCCAGGGGCCCGTCTGTAGGGACAGCGGGTGCTTGATGCTGCATCTGGGAAGGGAGAGCCCTCCCTGGAGCAGCAGCAGCCCAGCTGGGGCCACAGATACGGCAGTGGGCAGCCATGCTTCAGCTGATCTCCAGCCTGATTCTGATTTTGGAGTTTTTGGGGCTGATTGGGTTGGGTGCTTGTCCTGAAATTGCTTGGTTGGCTTAGTGTGCAATACAGCTGTCCCACAGAGAGGACTGCAGAGAGCTTGTGATGTGGCTTTCATGGAGTGGCACGTCAACGTATGGACTGGTTGCCAGGGGAACGATGTTCCCTCATAGTGTCCAGTTAGGGAGGGCAAATTGGGACCTGCAGCCCTAAGGAGTCGCAAGATCAGGGTTGTGTTTCTGAATCCTATACTGTGTGATCTGGAACAGTCCCTTCAACGCGGCCTCCATTTCTTCATTAGCGAGCAGACAGGATGGTCTCCTGCCTGTGAGGGTCTCAGGCTTGGCAAGTTTTTCAGAACATTGTGAGTTTGGATTGCGTTTTGCGATCAGGCGCTGTCTTGCTACGTGATGCAGTGTGGCACAGCCAGAACTGGTGGCACTATTATCCTTTCAACCACTAGTACTTTTCAGTCCCAGAGAAGCTGTTTCACGAGCAGCAAAGTGAACTGCGTGCTCCAGGTGCTCGGGAACCAGGGTCTTGTGCTAAATTTTGCGAGTCTAGCAGAGGAGAGTTTGGGTGAGTGAGTGGTGTGAGCTAATTCATCCATGCAGCCCCAAGAGCAGCAGTGTGCGGTTACATGGCTCCAGCTGTGGTGTTGGCTGCTCAGCACCCATCCGAGCCTCTCTGCACTGCTCCATTGCACTGTGTGGCCATGTCCTGAGGCTTTTATAAAATCCTCATTGCTGCATGGGTAGAGACATGAAAGCGCATGGTTCCTCTGACTGGTGAAGGCCCGGTGGCTCTTACACAGCTGTTAAATGACATAACTGCACATCTGATTGCTGGTGCAGTTAGGAGTCCCCGTGTGCTTGTGCTTGCCTGCCCCAGGGGGGGAACACTGCCTTGTAGATGGTTGCAACAGAGCTGTGGCAAATCTTCCCGGAGTGTGGTGCATGCCATTTTGTGCTACTAGGTAACTCCATGGCTCTGAATGTTTGACTTGGACATGGGGAAGGCTTTGAGATGGCTTCTCTTCACCATCTTAAATAGCAGTGTGCTTTTCCATTTCCTTACGTGCATTTTTCACCATGGCTGGTGATGTACTGGACAATGCACATTTTCCTTTGTACTGCAATCCAGGGGGGCTCTGGAGCCTGGGCAGGGCTGCTCTGGCCATTGGTCATGAGCAGAGCAGCACGTGTCCTTCCAGCTGCCTGTGTCCCAGGACCTCAGACCTCCTGCCCGCTTAGCACAAGGCATAAGGTTTTCCTGCCACCCCCACAAAACACTGCTTTTCAGGGATTTTGGAAAGAACCCTTCTGTTTACTGTAAATTGGTTAAATTGTGTGCTTGTTCTTTTTAATCCATTTTTTACGAGTTTTTTTTCTCTGACTGCTTCTCTGTCAGGCAGCATGTTTATTGTTGTCACTGAAAGAGTAAGAACAGCTGAATTTGGGACAATTCATTGCTCTTTGCAGGGGAGAATGGCTGGATGCTGTGTTGGGATTTTGTAGCACGTGAGGCTGCTCTTAGCAGAATGTTTGCAGCTGGAGCGGAAGGCGCTGATCCTACAAGTTTGATTTTAGGGTGGCCAGAAGATGGGTCTGGAGCCAGCTCTCCACATAGATTTCAGTCCCCAGCCTAGGGAAGCAAATGTACATGGGGCACACGTGCCAGGAGTCAGCCAGGCCACATCTCTTCCAGTATTTCTGCGTTGTCTGAGCACTTTTGTTGTTGCTGGATCACTGAGTACTGCTCTGGCAAAGCCTGATCTGGCAGAACTGGGTCCTGATTTGCAGGATTAGTTGATGTGAACTTGGAAAATGATGCTGGAGGTGCATGTCAGCCTTGGTGCTTCTCATGCTGAAGAACCAGGGTATAGCGAGGAGCTCTCCTTGCAGCAGCAGGCTGGGGACACGCTGAAATGGAGAGTGAGGTTGCCTGCTCAGCCAGCGTTGTGGACGTTGTCATCCAGGGACTCCATGTGCAGCGTGACATGATGCTGCTCTCTTGCAGGATACTGTGTGTCTTTTCATCTCACGAGGGTTGTGCTTCAAACAGGCTTTCTCCTGAGGGAGGGCAGGCCTGTGTGCCTGCTGGTTTTTACCTGCATTTACCTCTGGTTTATACTTGCGTAGGTTGTAAAGCCAATCCAGTCCACAGAGGGGAAGGTGCGGGGACTGTCTTCATCTTTGTCTTGTCTGGAATAGCTGCTCCTATGCGTCGGGTCACTCCAGCATAGCTGCCCTTATAAAACCCAAATAGGGAAGACAAGTCATAACAGGAAACAGCTTAATTACTACAAAAATCTGTGTGTGGGGAGAGGGCATACAGGCCTGGGGACTGGAGAGGGAAGTTAGCGTGGTATGTGGTTCCCCTCTGGCACCAAGCCATTTCCAGCCTCTCTCCCACCCGAGGTGGCAGTAGGAATATGCAGTAGAGCTGCTGCCTTTGGGGGTGGTCTGTGCTGCCCCATTCATCTCATCTATACAGGAGGAAACTGCAGGCGTGGGACTGCATCCCTGGCAGCATTTGCTTTTTCTCTTTGTAACTGTAGAGGGAGTTTGAGCCCTGCACCGCACAGAGCTCAGGCGTCCTCTCCCAGACTGTGCTGGACACACAACTCCTGCTCTCCAGCCTGCTGCCCTGGCTAGCTGCACCCATTTGCCCAGTTTGCTCAAGCTGCTGAAACGTGAGGCCAAGTCTCTCTGTCCTAGAGAAGGGAGCATGCTGCCTGGCACGGGAGATGGGGCTGAGCAGGCATTTTTCTCGGCTCCATCCTTCCCCCTTCTACTGGCTCTGGAGAAGCTGAGTCTCACTGGTGCCTTCCAGCATGTTTGCTGCCCAGCAAGTTCCCCATTTTGTTCTATGAAAGAAAATGGAGTTAGCTGGCTTTTTTGCTAGTGTTTCTGGCCTGGAAACCAGGGCTGCTTTACTAGCCAGACGTATCCAATCTCTAGCTATAACCTCCCCACCTCCATCTTCAGTTTCCAACCCACGAGTAGACAAATCTGTGTGGCAAGCCAGAGGTTCTCCTTTGCTCTTGGCACTGGAAGACAGGTTCCTGGTTTTAGTGATGTAACCCATGGTCAAGCTGCAGATGGTCATGTTGTTTCTCACACTCTTTTCTGGCTACCAAAGGTGCAGATTATTAATAAGAAGCTGGACTTTAGCAGCGTTCAATCCAAGTGTGGCTCAAAGGATAATATCAAACACATCCCAGGAGGAGGCAGTGTGAGTACCTTCACACTTTCAATGCACTATAATACTTCTTATTATAAGTGGCATGTTGTATACACTAAACCGCCAATGCTATCTGCAGCGACCCTGCCGTCAGATAGCTATTGGTGACGTGCAATGACTCTTTTCTGGCTACCAAAGGTGCAGATTGTTAATAAGAAGTTGGACTTTAGCAGCGTTCAATCCAGGTGTGGCTCAAAGGATAATATCAAACACATCCCGGGAGGAGGCAGTGTGAGTACCTTCACACTTTGAATGCACTGTAATAATCCTTATAATTAGTGGCATGTTGTATACACTAAATCGCCAATGCTATCTGCAGCAACCTTGCTATCAGATAGCGATTGGTGACGTGCTGTCATTTAACTCCATTAACCCAAAAGACATGATTAGATGAACCCTAACAAGTCCTGTACATGCCTGACATGGACAGAACTAACTGACCCGTGTAGAAACCATGTCTGTAACAAAACATCCCGTTAACCCAAAGGTTTTACACTACTTGGAAGGCTTAATGCCTCATTGTCTGCAGGATGGGTGGCCTCTAGCAGACAGTGACGTAGTTGCTGATGCAGTAGATGGATAGATTTATAAGCAAATGCAGTCCCAGTTGCTTAATGTACTGCTAAATTGCACATGACTCTGTACAACATGTGAAAGTGCAGGTTCCTGCCCATTCCCATCAGGCAAGTATGTTCCATGCAGATATTAAGCTTCACCTTGTTAATGAATGTGTCCAGCAGTGCCCATGGAGGCTGAGCCTAAGGTAATATTGAGTGAATTGATTTGAACGCTGGCATTTCCAGCCATTCCCAGATAAATAGCCAGACTCAGCTTTCAGTTACTGTGCCAGAAACCTGGAGAAACTCCACAGAGGTTGGCGGATTTACCCCAGTCTCTCTGGAGACAGAGTTTGGGACCAGGAAAGATGACGGACCAAGGAAGGAGCATCACTGAGACCCCAAACAGTGCGACCCAGGGTCTGTGGTTGCCTGGTCTGTGGCCATCTGAGGAAGCTATCTCGTGCCCCTTAGATGTTGCCGATGGATTTTGTTTGTGCTGGTTTTGATCCCTGTGGATGCCCTCCCTGAGAAATGGAGCATTGCAGAGGGCTTGGCACGTAAGCACTGGGACATAACTGGGTTTTCAACCTCTGTCTTAAATTTGATGTCATTCTGCATTTATTTAACGGGCCAGAGGAGCTGCTTTGCAGAGGTCAGACCTCTGTGAAGCAGGTTCCATGCTTGTTCTGCTCTTTCTTACCCCAGGGTCCTGCACTGGCTGGACTGCCTGGTGCATGGTGGACCACTTGTTACGCCAGGAGTTAGTGTTCGTCATGAATCATCTGTGCTGTGGCTGGTAATTAGCTTCAGTACAGGGTGGTGAGCTCATCCTTTTCTCCACTGAGAGCTCACACCACAGGCAAGCGTTTGCAAGCTGCAGTGGGTTAAGAATTATCTGGACTTTTGGCTGGAGGTTGTCATCCCTCCCCAGGCTCTGTCAGCAGTGAAAATCGTGTGATCGCTGCCTGGCTGCGTTGACATGGAAAGCAGCAGCTTAGCTCTGGGTGCGGGCGCTCGGAGCAGAGCCATGTACTGACGTGGCCAGAGCGTGGCTGCACAGGCTGTCCTGGCGGCAGAGCTGTCCCTCGGGGCTCCTCCGATAGAGGGGCAACAAGAGACCACCGGGGTTCTATGGCTGTCATGTCTTAATCCTCCACGACGCTGTCAGCGGTGACTGCCTGCCCAGCCATTGCTGCTTCAAGAGGAGTGAGCTATTGCTACAGTAACTTGGGGTTGGTACCTTTTTTTTTTTTTTAAGCCAGTGGATGCTCTGACAAGGTGATGCATTAGGCAAAAGTTGACCTAAGCATTGCTGATACTGGGAGGTGTGATCCCCAGGTCTCTGGCACTGGTTTCCCAGCCAAGCAACTCTGTGCCCCTTTTCCTTTCTTGCTAAAATAGGGAGGACCCTTCTGTGCTCCCCAGCAGGATGGTAAGGGTTAATGGAGTCCTGTCTGTAAAAAAAACCAAACCCCAAAACAAAAAAAAACACCCCAAAAACTGGAATGAAAGCAGAAAGTGTTTTAATTGCTGATTGCTTGCTCTGGAAATGGGAGGTCTTTCAGTCCCAGCTCCCAGTGGTGCCTGAATTGCTCATAGGCCCTTCGGGGTCATGGCTGGGATTAAAAAGGCGCCAGCTGTCCTTTTGGGGTCTGTTTTCTGCCTTCCAACTGACTCTAGCTCTCCTCCTGCCCAGTACATTAAACGTGTGATCTTTCCCCAATGCTGTCTTCATGTCTGTGTCTGCAATGTGCTCCCAGGCCCTAGGTTTGCTTTTCTCCCCTCTCTCTGTCTCCACTCTCTGTCAAATGTGCCTTTTGTTATGCGTGAGCATCAGAGACAAGGCAGACTCCATGCTGGTGGGACAGCGGCACCGAGCCTCTGTTCCCCCCTCCCTTTCCTGGCTGTATGATGGAGGGGGGAGCGTTTCTCAGTGGTGTGCTCATCCATGGTCCAGCACCTAGCTCTGAGGGCGATGAGGCTGGTGGACGTGGGGCCAACATGAGAACGGAAGGATGCGCCTTCACCCCGGGGCTTTTGAGTCAGCACAGGGTGCTCAGGTGTGATGTACGGTGAATCCTTTGTGCTGGCTTTTGGCCATGTTGGTCCGGAGGCTGCCTGGCTGCTTGGAGGAGTCACCTCCTCTGCAAAGGTCCCTTTGGTGCTGGCACATCCTTCCCAAGAGTTGTGAGAGCAGCACACCTGGTGTGGTACTTGGTGAAAACACTGAGAGCAGCATATGCTCCCCATATGCTCCCCTTGAAATCCAGGCTATTAGTGAGAGCCAGGCACTTCCCAGTGAGTAGGAACCAGCCTTGAGGTGTGGATAATCCGATTTCTCCTGCACGGCCCCACTAAGTACTGCAATAGCTGATTCACACACAGGTGTGAGTCCAGAACCAGGGTCCAAGGTAACTTCTGGGGGTATGGGGATGTTTTCTCACCCCCTTGTCTCCTACTCCTGTTGTAGTTGGTGTGTATGTGCTGTGGTTTGCTGTCCCTGACACACCTGATGGTCCCAGACCTCTCCAGTCATTGGTGTTTTCCAGTGTGGTGTTTAACTGCTAATGTAACCACTAAACAGCTCCACATTAACCCTTCCTTGTGTGTGCGTCTCGTGTAAACCGATTGTCCGTGCACAAGAGGCCACCAGCCCCGTGCCCAGGCACGTCACAGTGCCGTGGCCGGTCTTTGAATGGGGTGGTTTAAGTGGAATTGCTGGAGCCCATGTTCAGAGATGTAATGGGTAAAACAAATGAAAAACAGAGCATAATATCATGAAATACTGTTCTGGTTCAATATATTATAATTGCCATTTTAATTTATATTATGTGAACTCCTGCCAGATATTTAGACTTTGCTTTGCTTTTTTTTAACCCTTATTTCCGTTACAGCATTTTTCAGAAATGCATATTTTGGTCACTCTTTTAAAAGTTCTGTGCACATTGATCATTTCTGTTCTTTCAGTTTTTGTGGACATAAGCTTTATGTTTTACACCAGAAAAGGTATTTATTTTTTACGTTTTCTCTCTGGTATATCTTCTCCTTTTGGATGATGTGTATGCAAATCTTAATTAATTACCACTCCACTTTCTCTCTCACTTAAGCACTTTAAAATTGCCTCTACTTCCCCCCTCTGTGGAGAGGTGATCTTGTGCATGCTGACATGTTAAGAGAGGCTACTGCACACGGGCATTAATGATCTCCCATTTCTGATGACAGTTTCTTTTGTATTATTAATCTTACTGGGGTTTAAGCTGTCCTTTCCCTTGAATCCAGATCAGGTGCCGGTGTGTGTTGTGCCTCCCCCTCCCCAGGTTGTTTGTGGTGGCAACGAGCTCATTGCCTTTTCCTTTCTCGTACGGACAGGTTCAAATCGTTTACAAGCCAGTCGACCTGAGCCATGTGACATCCAAATGCGGTTCCCTGGGCAACATCCATCACAAACCAGGTACACTTTGACTCTGCAGCATCCGGCAGCACTGGGTGCTGCTCCTTGGGAGCTCGCAGGCTGCGTCACAGCGTGCATCTGGAGACAGGGAGAGGGTTGGGTGGTGCAGGGAGCGAGGGAAGGCACGTGGAGCATCAGAGTGAGCCCTGGGGTCCTGGACACTGGGGTGCTGGGAACCAGCTCTGTCACTGCCAGACCCTCTCCAGTCTGCCTGACCACTCGGTAATAGGGAAAGGATCTGGTGTGATCCATGGACACCCTTGTCTGTGTCAACACATCACCGTAAACAGGAAGTATTTAGGGATAAATAGGGAGGGACTGCTGGTGTTTAAGGGAGTAAGGTTAGCTCCCTGCCCTTGGTTCTATGAAACATTGGGATGTCTGTCGGCTCTGCACAGCATCCTTTGGAAAGTCTCTTTACCCTGGGTTCCCATTTGCCCTGGCTTCTGGGTTTCCCACATCACCATGGGGTCCCTCTTGCTGCCGTTTTCCTGGTCCTCACCCTCTGCTCAGCCTCAGAATGCTTTGGTTGAGCCGCCTCCGAGCGGCAGCTCGGACCTCAGCACTTTCTCTCCAGCCTGCCCTGGCTGGCCCAGGAGCTAACCCAGCTCGTGTTCTTCTCTTCCAGGCGGTGGCCAGGTGGAGGTGAAATCTGAGAAACTGGACTTCAAAGATAAGGTGCAATCGAAAATCGGGTCCTTAGATAACATCAGCCACGTCCCTGGAGGAGGAAATAAAAAGGTAAAGGGGCACTGGGTCGAGAACAGGTATGCTGTTCTGCTGCAAGTGTCTGCCTGCCTTGTGAGCAGGCGTGCAAGCAAAGAGCGGTTGAAGTTTGGACTCAGAGACGGTCCTGCTCACCCAGCTCATCTTTAGACCACGTGGCCTCTCCTCTCTGCTTACCAGGCAGCACTTCTTCCCTAGTGCTTAAAACTATGCTGCCCGTGATCTAGCGTGGGGTGTCCTTCAGAGGACAAGAAGCGCTCTGCCCAGGGACAGGTGGCTCAGGCGCTGCCCCAGCAGCCAGCTTGCTTTCCTGCCAGCGGCTCGCTGCAGGCGGGCGTTGCTGCGTGCTCCTGGGCTGCATTTACCAGCCTGGAGGACATTTGCTGCAGCACAGCTGTGGCAGAGCTGCAGGGATGGCAGTCTCTGTCCTCTTCCTGGCCCATGGCCATCTGAATAAGTGTCAATGTCAGTTTCTCTTCTGTGGTTTTCTGCTCTTTCTGCTGTTCTCTGAAATTTGCGCAGAAACGTGTTTGTGTCTCAAACCTGTCACATTAAAGGGTGCCACCATCGGCTTTTTCACTCTGCGTTGCCAGTTATTCTCAGCGGTGTGGCACAAAGCTGGCAGCTGAGGGTGCTGCGTAGGTGTTGGTTCCTCAGTGAAAGTGGAGCATTAAAGGCTTAGCTTTATTTAGAAAAGGTGGTGACTCTGCTGTAGGCCATTGCTTCAGAAGGAAGGTGATCTCTTCTTACTTCAAGTCTCAGTCTCTCAGCTGAGACTGACCGAGGACTCTGTGTAAGGAGTGGTATGCATTTAGCGCAATTTAAATTGAAAGACAATCAGGTCAGGTGAAATACTGAACTTGGGGTGAGCCAAAGGCTTTGATGGTGACTTCACAGTAAGTCTTAGCTGAGTAAAACACCTCTCCAGCTTCGCTTCAAGGACAGCCACGTCCCTTGCAGGAGGGGGGGCAGGGAGATCAGGTAAGCACAGAGTTGAGACTCCAGCCATGGTTGAATTTCTCCAGGGAAAAGATGGTTTTGTCTTGCTTGTTTTTCAAATACTTTTTTTCTCAGTGGGAGGTGAAAGTTCTGTTTTGGCTCCTGTGTTTTGGCACTTTGTTCTTGGCCATGTTTTTCTCTGTGCACCTCCCAGCTCTTCGTCTCCCAGCGGTGCGCTGGCCTCTGACTGAGGGACCGCTTGACTTCCTTACCCTTCTCTCGCTGCTGCTACGCATCAGACTGCCCTGTGCTTCACTAAGCCCATTTTCATCGTTTTTATGATTACAGTGATGATTCTTTCATATCCTGGCACATTCACTGAGCCATAGTTTGAAGAATTTGCCCTTTGGAGGGGGAATTTCTTTGCAAGGGTGTGACCCAGCAGTGGCATCACCTGACTCGGCCTTCCTGGGTGGCAGTTCGCCATACCCTGCCTAAATCCACACCTGGAGGTTGTCGTAACTGGAGTCCAGATGCTGCCTCAGATTGCTTCCCTTGTCCAGCCCATTCCCCACCCACACCTTGGCACCAGGGACGATCCTCAGGCAGTGCTGCTCTGAGGTGGGATGCTCTATTCGCAGGAAGGGGACAGGACACAGTTGAGCCCCACGAACCCTCCGTGTAGAGCGGCTGTGGGGGGGCTCTGCTGCCCCTTCCCCAGCCTTTCCCATGTCCCTAGTCCCCTCCTTGCTTTGTGAGGCAGAAGATCCGGATTTGGGCACACAGTCCACAGCTTTTCAGGCTGAATGCTGGTTCGTGTGCCACTCTTTCATTGCGTCTCCTGTGGGGAGCCGGGGTGCTCTGTGCTCTACCAAAATACCTGTGCCGGCAGCATCTGCTCTCCTTTGCTGCACGTGGAAAGCTTTCCTCCCCGTCTCCGAAGGCAGCGCCTGTTCTTCCTGTGACTCAGTGAATGGCCCTGTTTTTCAGATCTTTTTCTCCGCAGTTTTCTATTTCTTTTCTTTATTTTTTATTTTTTTTGTCTTTTTCCTTCTGGTTGACACTTATTGGATCTTGTTTTTTGTTGCTGATGCGTTTTTTGCACCCCACCGCCCTGGGCGGGTTTCTTCACCTGTAGAGAGAGAAAGGCAAGGAAGACAAGACTCGTCCCCAGGCTGCTCGGACCCCGAGCCCAGACCCTGCTGGGCTCCAGTCCCTGGTGCTGGAGCCACCCACCCCCCCGGAGAGCCAGCTCCCAGCCTTGCACTCGGCTGGGGAGGGCACCAGTAAGTAGCAAACCCGGTCCACTTCACCTCCCCTCCCTGGCCCTCGCGCTCGCTGGGAGAGTGGGGTTTGACTTGTGGGAGAAGCGTTTTGTGCCCAGCAGGGCCGTGGGTTAAGGGGCAGCTTTATGCGCCGTATGGGGATCCCACTCCCTCCATAAACCTCTGCCAGAGGAGTGGGAGCAGCCCAGGTTGTGCCGTCTGAGTCCTGTGCCTGGGACCCACCGCCACACCGGGCCTGGGCGCGTGGGGAGGACTTGGCAGCATCCTGAGATGCTCCAGTCCTGTCATCCCATCTGGTTGCGCTTGTTCCCTGTGTGGGCTACTGGAAGGGACGGACGTGCCTGAGGACTGGGGGCATCAGGCCAATGAACTGAGCTTTCCTCCCAGCTGCACAACGGCAGTGACCAAGTGGACAGTTTGCAGGTAAAAATGGCCTCTCTGGATGGCGTCCCACATCCTCCCCGCTCACCGCCCTCTCCTCTTGTTGCAGATTGAGACTCACAAGCTGACTTTCCGTGAGAACGCCAAAGCCAAGACCGACCACGGCGCTGAAATTGTCTACAAGTCCCCCACCATCTCCGGAGATGCCTCCCCGCGCCGCCTTAGCAACGTCTCCTCCACCGGCAGCATCAATATGGTGGACTCCCCCCAGCTCGCCACGCTAGCCGACGAAGTGTCCGCTTCGCTGGCCAAGCAGGGCTTGTGATCGGGGCATGGCGGGTGAAGATGAGAGAAGATGAGGAAAAAAAAAAAAGAAAAAAAGAAAAGAAANACAAAAATAATAATCTGGCCTTCTTCCTCTGTTCCTTTTACAGCTGCTTCCCCATCCCCTAACTGGTTAATGATTTAACCTGCTTTTACTGTTCATTCAGCTCTAGCTCCAGGACTTCAAAATCAGTGACACTATGAGGTACAAAACCTCCTCTCCCCCTGCTCCTCGGAGCGCACAGCCCATGCCCGTCCCCCACTCCCTCCCCTCGTCCCCCCGCGAGGTCCCTCACTGTCCCCAGCCCTGCCTGTGGCCACCCGCCCCGGCGGGGACCCTCACCGCCCCGGGGATGCGGGGAGGGGGATAGAGGGGGCAGCCACAGCACGAGGCTAACCCGAGCACCCCACACCGCAGCACAGGGCAGCGGGAGGTCCTCACGGGGAGGGCATGTGACCTTCCCACGCTCGTTACCCTAACGAGGCCGGGGTGGGAGGTCTGGCCTGTGGGCAGCACAGGTAGTGGGTGCTGCAGCCAGGGACTGCAGGGAGGTGCCCTCCCTTTCTGCATTAAATTTGCCTGCTGATTTGGAAGAAACCTTTTGTTTTTTACCTCCGAAAGATGAGATGCGTATGAAGATAACTGCCAGGTTATCCCCTAAACCCGCTCTCAGCTCCGGCAGCTGGAGTACTGGTGACGCCAGGGTATCCCATGGCGGAAGGGGTCCCGGACAGCTGTTCCCCTCTCCATGGCTGTGCTGGAACCGCTGAGTGGATGAGTAGAGGCTTTTCCCCATTCCTTTGGCAGCCCCTCGTGTCGTAGAGTAGATTTGTCTGTATATGCTTGGACCGTGCCAGGGTGATTGTTTTCATAAATGAGCATGTGTTTAAAAAAAAAAATAATAATAAAATGCTGTAAGTAGTTTTGAGCTGCCCCGTGCCGGCTCCGCCGCTGCCCAGCGAGGAGGGCCCGAGGGGGAGCTTTGCCGAGCTCCGGGTTGTGCCCGGACCCGGTGCCCGTGGGGCAGCCCGGCACTGCATGTCTGCCGGGCGCAGGGGTGGGCGCAGAGCCACTGCCCTTGCTCCTTGGGGAGGGCTGGGGGGGGGCTGCGTTGGGGCTTCCCGGCTCTGTGCACCTCCCGGGGCCCGGGGACGCTGTACGAGGGGCACTCGCAGCTCCAGGGCAGAGATGGCCCCTGGATTTGGGTGCAGCTTGTAAGGTTTTTAGGTTGTTCTTTTTTTTTTTTTTTTCCTTTGTTTTCCCCTGCAAGGTCAGCTAAGAGATCACGGAAGTGGCAGCTCCATGGCTCTGCTGTTCTCATGCCGTTGGCAGCGGTAGGAGACAACCGGGAGGACGCGAGGGGAAGGTGCGAGGGTGGTTTCTAGCTGGTGCGTGGTGGCAGCTCCCCCAGGTCCCCCAGGCTGCTCCCTGGC
>VZSZ01000376.1:54629-92887 GCA_013398815.1 Ibidorhyncha struthersii | reverse complement strand
GGGGGGGGGGGGGTAGGGGGTTAAGAGAAAAAGACACCCTTTTGCTTGAGAAAAACTATCCCCGAAATCTGCTAGTCAGCTAAATCCTGTGCTCTAGTTTTATACACCTAAGAAGGGAGGGGAGGAAAGAGGGAGGGGGGTCTGGTGGGCTGCTCCCCTCCCGAGGCTTCACTCCGCTGGGAGGAATCTGGGGGCTCTCATTCATGTGACAAGGAGACATGGAGAAGAGAAAAAAAAAAAAAGAAAGAAAAAAAAAAAGAAAAAAAAAAACAGTTTCTAAACTCCTTAAATTCACTAAAAACTGTGAAAATTCCCGGCAGGATGTTTGAATATCAAACGCAGATTTTGGAAGCTTTAATGCCAAGAGTTAGTTCTGTGTGTTGGTTTTGCTCATGTCTTCCCGTATGTCTCTATCTGTGCGCTGGCCGCTGAACTGCTGCGGAGGAAGAGGAGGAGGAGGGTGTCGCCAGGGGGGTTCGGCTCTTGAGGCTGGCCAGGTTGGGCAAAGCAGAAGTGCCATCGGTCTCCCGGGAGGATTTACTGCCCGACGTGCGCCGGGTGCAGCGCGACGACCGGTCTTGAGGGTCAGATTGGTCCTCACACTCTGTCCTGGGATCGTACGAGAGTGGGAAGGTGCGTCGCTCCCAGGGCTGCACAGCCTAAAGGGAAGAGACACCAGGCTATGGAAAATCCTCTGGAAAAGCTGTTCTGCTCCTCTTCCACACGCGACTCCAGCTGCCCGCAGCGGCGGTCGGAGCGGGCAGCTCCACAGTGCTGTGCCAGCCACGGACTGAGCCTCGTCTTGTTAACAGGGCACGGAAAGCTTTAGCACACGTGGTGAGGATGCGGCAGACTCCAAACCAAACCAAACCAAACCAAACCAACCGCTGGAAAAGCATCCTGCTGCTGATGCCGAATGGCACCACGCTCTACACCCCCTCCAGCCCAGCGTTCGGAAAGAATCTCCCACACGCTGTTTCTGAGCTGTCTCCCCGCAGCGAGGGGGGATAAACCAGCGAGGTCTGAGCACCGGATTTACCTTTATACCCGTCTGCAGCCATCACTGCAGTGACACAGCGACAGGCAGCACTCGGACCTTCCTGCCAGCCTCCAGGAACAAAACGAGAGCGAACGGCCACAACCGGCGCCAGCACCCACCTGCTCATCAAGGCCGGCCTCGGGCGTGGAGCAACGGGTGTCCTCGCTGGACAGAAGCCGCATGGAGTCACGGGAGAGGGGGGTGAGGGGGGCAGAGAGCAGTTCGGGGCTGATGGGGCTGCGCGGTGAGTGGGTGTGGGACAGCTCCAAATGGGAGTGGCAGTTGCCCACATCAGGCGACGCCGGCTGGGGAGTCGAGGGGTTCCCCAGCTGGGGGGTCGTCCGTCCGTCTGTCGATCTGTAAGACCTGACATAGGAACACCTTTGAGAGCCTGGTTCCAGTCCCAGCTGCGCTCCCACCAATACAGGGGCCCAGGCCGCTCGCTGCCACTTGATGCCACCCTACAGTCCCGTCCACCGCCCCCTCCTTGGGAGCAGCCCTGCGACAGGGAACCCCACAGCCCAGAGGTTAAACTCATCCGGGCTCATCTTCGCCCCATCTCCACTGTCTCGATGCAGCTCTGCAACACTGACGCCACTCTCCTAAGGTTACGTGTCCCACACATCTCCTACGCTGCGAGTGCTGCATAAATACCATGATGAGAAGCCACCCTGTGAAATCAGACACTTGAAAATTGCTTTCTCCAAGTGTCTCCGCCATCCACATGCCACGTGACACCAGGCAGTTCAAGAACCAAGCATAGTGAATCAGTAAGGCTGAAAATGCAGCAAGTTCAACAGGAGGAGCACTGTAAAGCTCCCAGACTTCAGAAGATTTAAACCAAGAATTAAGAAAGTTTAAGCACCTACACGGATTCCCAGATGAAAGACTCACAGGCTGCAGAGAAACCTAAAACTGGCGTCCCTACATCTGTGTGCAACTCCTGGAGATGAACTGCAACAGCAATCAAGGGCTCCCAAGGATCAGATTCCAAAATCTACCTTGGCCAAAGTGTTCATCAGAACATACAAACCCAGCCCCAATTAGACTAATGAAACAGCTACACCTGCAGCAAGATGGATGGAGTCAATGTGCTCAGTCAAGACACAATTTAAAAGTTGCTACAGGAAAAACCCAAACCATTCGGCTACATACATGACAGGAAGACCACAAGACACTCAGCAGATCTGCTGGAGTAGGTCACAAAGAGAACGACATTTAAGGGAAACAAAGTGAGTTTACCCCAGTTTACAGGTTATTACCTGGCCCGGGTACTCCGCAGGCAAGGAGTGAGGTACTGGCTGAATCACAGCAACAAGAAGTTACCAGGCCCTGAGGGGCTCCGGCCATTTCTAAAGAAAGACTAAAGCAGCCACCGAAAACAACCCCAGGCTGGGAACTGAGGGACTGAGCAAGGATCCTGCTGAGGAGCTCGGGACGTGGCGACCGCCCAACAACTTGGCCAAGTCGCTCTCGGTACAAATGCAGCAAAGCACGTCCTGGGTTGTGCCGAGGAACGTGGCCAGCGGAGCAGGGACACGCACATCCCCACCTCTCCCTGCTGGGGAGCTGCACTGGGATTCCCCAGCTCTGGGAGAATCTCCATCCTTGGAGGTGCTGACGCCACGGCCAAGATAAAGCCACGGCCAACCTGGTCTTCTGCTGGCAACAGCCCTGCAGGAGCCTGGACCAGAGACCTCTGGAAGTCCTTTCCTACCAGAATTCCTAAACCTATGAGCTGAAGTTTGAATTCACCTCAATAACCAAGCCAGGACCTTAACAGCATCTTCCACCACCATCCTTATAAAAGAGTCTTTAGAGAAACAGAGTTACAGTGAAGTGCTATCGGATGGGAGAAACTGGCTGAAGAAGTTTGCAGAAAACCACCAAAACGACCCACACTCCACCAGCACCAGGAAATTAAGCTGCAGATGGAACGAGGCAGCAGCACAAATGGGAGTTTGACAAATGCCACCTCTGAATTTGCAGAAGCTCTTGCAGAAATAACCTTGCACGATCGCACACAGCCGACCAGGCTAAACTAAAACCACAACCAGCCTAAGACGGCCGGGTGCATGTTTGCACGCAGTTGTAGTTCAGCACACATTTCTGTCCAAGTGCAGAGTGGTTCAAAACCAAACAAAACATTAGAAATCAAATAGAGAAGAGCGAATCTCTTCTTATGCAGGTTTATGATGAGATCAACAGCCAGAAACCATGTGCGCTTTCAGACACCCCCTCACAAAAAGACACAGCAGAAAGGGAATCAAGTGTCAAGTGATCAGAGGAACATAAGGACATGCGTATGAATGGAGCAGAGAAACGGCACTGCTGAAGCAGTCGAGCAGCGATGCGATAGATGGCGTAACATTGAGAACAACCACCGTTCCTTGCTCCTACATGAAGGATGCCCATCTCAGCCCTTTTGTTCTTCTCTGGACTCCCGAGCTGGCGCACCAGCCTCCCCCGCTTCCAGAGCGGTGCAAGTGCTTGAGAAAGCAGAATCCAAACAGACAGTGCCAAAGTTGGTTGTCTGCAACTTAACTGGTGTGTAACTTCACCCCCACCTAAGCAAGACTACACCCCGCTCCTACAAGGGCTTCTCAACCTGCTCCTCTGGATGCTGATCAAACCTCCCGATACCAGCATAAGTTTTTAACCATTTTTACGGTTCAGCCAACTGTCTCCCAGGAGTGTCCCACTCTGCTGGGAACAGCACGTTGGCCAAGAGAAACCCACGGCATCCTCTCTGCGCTCCAGTGCTGGTGGTGCACCGGGGCAGCCCCTGCGAGCGCCGAGGTGGTGCTGAGGCACCGTGCCAGCAGGCGTACCTGCTGCCCCGCCGCTGCGGGGGCATGCTCGTGCTCCAAAGCCACCGGGCCCGCTCCATCTCTTCACACTTGCCATGCCGAGCGGTGAAGGCCGAATCAGACAAGTCCTCGATCTGGAAAGGGAAAGGTAGAGGGCTTGGTCAGAGCTTTCTTGTATTAAACACGCATCTCCGTGCAGTTCTGCCAGCATTAGCTACAGCATGAATTTAAATAAATGTGGAGGGAGGCAGATGCTATCAGTGAGCGCGAGAGCACCTTGTTGAACTGAGTCTGCATTGCTTAGGAAGAGATTAAGAACTGAAAACCAAAGGAAAGTACTTATCCCAGAGTGAAAGCGCTCACACAGGTTTAAGGAAATGCCATCATTATCAGTTTTGCTAAAATAGTAACTATAGCAGCGTGACTGGCCATGATTTCTCAATTAGACTATTCCATAAAATCACTGCTGCCCAGAGAGGCGCCCTGACAGCACTGAGACCTCAGATTCGGCTGCACCCAGCCAGTTAATACAACTTCTGCCTCATCACGGCTTTCCTGAAAAGGAACCAGCACCAGGCTCGTTTCTGCGAGGCCAATTGTGCGTTTTGTTGCGAAAAAGGAAGAGACTCCGCACCTCCCTGCTGAGGTCCCTTTGTCCACTCCCTTCCGGCATCCTCCGTGGATGCTGTTCAGTCACTACCAGCCCCATCCCACGTTAACTTGGAAATAAAACCCTTCTCACCTCCTCGTTGTCTTCATCAGGGTTCGCTTTCAGAGCATTGATATCCACTTCACGCCAGCTGCAACACACAACACCAGAGGACAGTCAATCCCAGGCACAGCCCCGCACAGCAGCACACACCCCACACGCACTAACACCGTCTTTCGAGAAAGAAAAAATACAAGCCTGCCACCACGAGCAACATATTTAGGCTCAGTTTTAAGCCAAGCGGCCACATTTGTCTACCAAAATCCCTCCTGTGCTATCAGACAGTGGTTTCTCCCCCTCCCCTGTTAGCCTGCTCCACTCTGAGCACAGCGTTTTGCAGTGGGTTCGCACCCAGCACCGGGGCACAGGCAGGAGACGTCCTTCCACGTTGGGAGGGTGAGGAACGGAGAGCGAGGCTACCAGCGTCCTCCTGCTGAGGCCCTTCCTTTCTGCCTCCCTGCCCAGCTCCCGGCGCTGCGCTGGCCGCGCGGCTGAAGCCCACCGAGGGCAGAGGAAGCAGAGCAGATGCTGCCGCATTTCCTCCTCTTCCTCCAGGCTCAGGCTCCCTCCCTGCCCTGGCTCTGAGCAGGGCCTGGGAAGAGCACGTAGGACCAGGAGGAAGAAAGCGCTGGGAAAAAGACTGGGAGAACTGGGAGGGAAAAGAAGGACTGGAAACCGGGCAGTCTGGATGCAGAAGCTGCAGCGGTGCTGCAGCACGTTGGCACCCTCCCGCCAAGCATTCAGGTGCGAAAACCAGCAACTGAGCTCACCCACGCTGTTAATCCAAGAACATCCAAACACGGGCCGACAGCTCACCTCCTTGCACTCAGCCCGGGCAGAGAAAACTTGTGATCCCTACCACCGCCCAGGCGTGGGAGTGCTTCTCCTGGCCACTGCGACCCGAGGCAACGGCGCTCCTGCACCAGCGGTATTAACCCAGCCCAGGCACCCACCGCCCAGCACGGCCACGGGCAGAGCTGGGAAACCACCAGGACCTTCAGCTCAACATACTCAGCAGCTTTGCAGCAGGACAGAGGACAACCAGGATGACTTCAGGTTGCACAGAGAGACCCGAGCAGGGCAGCTGGCTTTTCATGCACGAGGGACACTCAGGCAACATACTCCCTAACTCAGCAAGTCTGCATCAATGGTATGGTCAGAAATTTTCCAAACTTCCTCCTACTTTCAAGGAATACAAAAGTCCCTTTCCTCACCAGCATTAGCAGCCACTGGGAGCAAAGCCCTAGGCCAGGCTGAACTGCTGACAAGACATTTATTTGCACAGTGGAAGTCTGGGATGTGACCAACCCCGCTGGGAGCCAGGGATGAGACACGTACCTGGGCGTGAGGATCTCTTTGTACTGCAGTTTCTCCACGCGAGTCGTTGCAGCAACGGACATCGGGATGACAATGTTGTTAATATCAAATGAACTTTCGCCTCTCCTCCTTCTTGGTTGCTGTAACACGAAGATGAGAATCACATGAGAAAGGGTTATAAGCTCTCTCATAGAATCACAGAATCATAGAATCGTTAAGGTTGGAAGGGACCTTTAAGATCATCAAGTCCAACCATTAACCTAACCTGACAAAACCACTTCTAAACCATATCCCCAAGTACCACGTCTGCCCTTTTTTTAAACACCTCCAGGGATGGCGAAGTCACCACCCCCCTGGGCAGCCTATTCCAATGTTTGATAACCCTTTCAGTGAAAATTTTTTTCCTAATGTCCAACCTAAACCTCCCCTGGCTTAACTTGAACCCATTTCCTCTTGTCCTATCATTTTAAGTCATTGATGGAAAAAGGACGAGGCCTCGTACGAAATGGCTCCATATGACCTATGGAAACTCCAGAACTAACAGCAATTTGCATCAGAATGGAGTTCACCTAGTGCTTGCTGGAAGTCCTCTTCCCAACTAAAAATCCTTAGTTTGGAAGGTACAAACAAGGGCAAGGGCTGCAGTGGTTCTGCAGGCAATGAAGCGAGGTGAGCAAGGGCTGCTGAGCTCCAGCCACCATCTCCACACTGGCACCGGCCGCTGCACAGCCAGGCAGCTCAGGAGATCGATGCGGCTGACAAACTGACCCAGCAAGAAGAAAAGTCTCCCATATAACGCAATTCCCTGCTGCCAACGTAAAGTAGTGAGACCATCAGGAAAGAGGGAAGAACCATCTTGTCTGGAAACAGCCCCCCTGCTCGAGTCCCTGCAGGGGTCTGAACCCACCACAGGTGACACTGTGACAGAGGAGGAACGTGAAGCAGTCAGACAGGAGTTCATCTCGGGTTTTGACAGCTGTACTAAGAACCTAACAGTTTCCATCTGTAGCGTGCTTTTGACTGAAATAGATTTTCTAAGACAGAAATAAGCTCCACACTTATCTATTTAAACCTGGCTGAACGCTGGGTGCTCTCCTACCATCTGTCTATCCAAAAACCTCCCCCAAACCTGTGACAGCAGCGCTGCCGGTACAGGGACATGGATCAGCTTGAAAGGCAAACGGCCTGTCTTCCTAACAGCGTCACCCGCAATTTACCATGTTCTCCGTGTCCTTGGTCCCTGCAGCTTATAGTGCAAAACCACGTGGAAACCCAACCTGCCACAGGCAGACGCCAGGACTCGTGTGATGCTGGACGAGGACAGAGTGGGTGGGCAACTATTGCCATGGCAGCAAGGAAATTCCAGCCTCTCACTGTCAACAGTGAGGCCTGACCCCCTGGTTGGGGAGCACATGCAAACCTGCGCCAGACTGGGGCGCTTCAGCTGAGGACTTGGACCCTTGAGCCCACAGACCAGACCCTGGGTGCCCCCAGTGTAGGACTCAGCTGCTGAAGGGAAGAGACTTCCTCTTGCTTTTCTGAGCGAGCTTGTGAAAGAGCAGCAGAAAAAGCAGCAAGAGAAGACCAAGATACGTATGTGAAGCACAAGGAAATGTCACCTTGACACGCTAGAGCTGCTGAGAAGAGGCATCCTCTTCTCCAAAACACCTTGCACGTTCAAGCCAAACTACCACTGTTGTTGGGCTCTACAGACACCCTGTGATGGCTTCACTGATGTCACAGCTGATGATGCAATGGCAAACTCTGCAGTGAAGGAACCCATCTGGGACATGGCAGCCCCAGGGCAACAAACCTGAAGCAAGGACAACCACAAGGTTGAGCTGGAAGCGGTGCCCTCAGCTCCGCCATGCACAGATGCCTCTTAACCGCCCTGGTTTCACCATCAGGGTTTGAGGAAATCTGCTCTGTTATCCCTCGGTCACATCCAGCTTCGCCTGTGGCACAAACTGCTAACTGGAGTGGTCAGACAGAGGCCAGGTCCTTCACTGGGCCACTTAAGAGTTCAGCAGAATTCAGTCCTTTAGTCAATGGCTTCCGTTAATGTGGGTCAGGCGCTGGAGGACGGATGACATCTGGCAGAGGAGCTGTGCCACTGAACTGTCCCAGAGCACAGTGGGAGGGACTTATGGTCCTTCTCACTGGCCGCTTTTAGACACAGCGTCATACAGGACCCAAATCCTGTCATCCTTTAGCATTTTGGGAGGCTGAGTGTGTCTCAGAAGACAGTACGAGATAAGCAACTGCTGAAGCTTGGGTATAGGTGAATGTTAAGATCCCAACCACCACTGTTGTACCGCTGCCCTGTGACTCAGCCCCGACCCCGTTTACAGCCCAGGGCCACCAAGGCCATGAAGGGAAAGCCATCTCAGTGGCACCGTTGTACCAGCAGCAGCACACTGCTGGTGCTCAGCTCTTCCACTTCTCTTCCTGTCATCCCCAGACAACTTCAGAAACCAAAACCCAGATGTGGAGCAAAGCCAGGGGACTACTGAGAACAGGAACATTTACCAGCAGGTACTGAGCTGACACCAAAGCTGTAATGCAGCTGGGTGGCTCTTTGCACGGCAAACGTCAATCCAGGAACCCCAGCAGACCCAAACTCAGAGGGAAAAAGAGAGCCAGCGCTCCTACCATCAGTTGAACCAACAGGGTCCAGCATGGTAAGAGAAATACTGAGTGCTCTCATGCTTAAGATGCCTGAACTGCTCGAAAGCTGAGACCCCATGGTGGAGCTGAGCTCAGAAACCTCTCCAGAAATGCACGAGATACTTACAGCTGCGCTGGCGGTACCCTGTGAACTCACGCTGGCAGGAGCGGAGCCTTCCGAGGAGGTGGACAGTTGCCGCGCTATGGGGCTGTGAGGTGTTGGGGTCGCAGCTGCTGACAAGTAACTTGGGCCACCGACGTCTGTGTGATGCTTCAACACTACACAAGGAGGGCGGGAGAAAATGAAGAACGACATTAGCAAAACAAACCAAAGGGGCTGTCGGTGGTGGACAGAAAAGGACCATGTGCACCAGAAACGGCCAGTGCTGAGGAGCACTTTGCATGAAAGAGAAGCACCTTCTGATGGAGGCTGCCAGCTTGAGAGGCCCTGGGGAAAGAAGCAGTTAGAGCACACGAGGCATTGCTGCGGTGGCGACAAGGCCCAGAAGCAGTGCGTTCCCCCTTCTCCAAGGCCGAAGGGGGAGAGAGGCTGGATACGCAGCAAAGCCCAAGCTCCCCCCGAGAGACCTGGCCGTGGGAGCCTACCTTCACTCCTCTCAGATGAGCAGTCTCGCAATCGCTTTTTGTCATAGGCAGGAGGCTGGACAAGCGAGCGCTCTGGCGCTCTCTCGGCCTTGGACACGGCCGTAAAATCGTCTAAAGGTGGCCTGTGTGCCTTGTCTGGTTGGATTTTTTGATGTGAGCGCTCTGAGGAGGGGAACAGAGAAAGAGCTATGAAACGCCAGTTTTCACCTCTCTTTCTGTTGGCACAGGAGACTCGGGCAGAGTTTACCAGCTCCATAAATCCAGACAGATTGGGCTCAACACCATCAGGGTGCTGGAGAGAGGTGCTCAGCGCAGAATGAGCTGTAGCACTGCCCATGCCAGCACGAGCACAACCTCCGACTGAGTGAAAAGAGGTCCCTACGAATCAAGACCAGCCTGAACTTCACAACCTTGCACACGCTCCACCTTCAGCCCTGGCCTGCCATACCACGGCCTCATCCCTGAGAGCTGAAGGGCATCCTCCTCCTCCTCTCTCCTCCCAGACCGCAGGGCTGTCAGGTACAAAACCGGGCAATGTTTCTGCGCGTGGCGGAGGCAGGGAGGACACTTACTGGCTGCAGTGAAGAACGAATTCACCAGCTTGTGGCGGTCCTTGCGAGCAGGGTCAGACAGGCTGCCTGTAGGCATGGGGGCTCTGTGCTTGAGCGAGAGCTTTTTGGGAGGTTTGATTTTCTCGTAGGGTTTGTTCTGCCACTGAGATTTCAACATGCTCTGGAAGTGCAGGCTCGTCGGCACATCTGCAGAGGGATACGACACACGGCAGTCAAATTAACTACATTATGCACCAGAAAGATGCGGTACCATAATCTTCTCCCAGTCCCCCAGTAAGAACAGCCCTGAACAAAAATACACGCATTGACTGACTATAAAACCTGGGCTTGTCTACACCCTCCTTGCTCTCAGGGAGGACCTGCAATGTTAGGACCCAACATTTCTCATCTGAAGCTCTTTGAGAGAGGAACATTCCTCCAGGATTCACAGCCCAAGTATATCCTGGCAGGAGAATGAAGTCTTTGTCAGAAAAACTACGTGTCTTTACCACTGAAGGTATCTCATGTGCTGTCACGCTCAATTCTGCTATCTCAGATCTGACTTCCAAGAATCTGAGACACCTCAGCACATCAAATCTACAGAGGGATGGGCTGGAAGAGAGAAATTCATCTTAAATTCTCCATTTCAGGTCAAGGCAAAAGCCAGCCAAGTACTGTATGATGTTAATCTGCCTGACGTGGCACCTCAGTCATCTAGCGAACGGCGTGTAAGCGAGCACACTTCAGAGGCTCCATGCGCAGAAGTACTGCTGCGCGCTGGGCGCTGCCCAGGCAGGGGCCGGGTCACGCAGCCATCTGCGAGCAGGCAAACTCCTGGGTAATTATCTGGGTAACTGAGGCATTTCGAGCCTGAAGTTTCTGTGCATACCACAGATTAGGGTAGTCCAGAGTACCTGTCCCTGTTTAATCCTGCCGTCTCACAACGAGCACACATGTGCTGTACTGCTGTGAAATTCGGCAGACGCTACTTTTGCTCACATTCCTCCAGCTCTGTTTCTCCCCAATCCCATACAGATGTGTACTCCCGACCTCAGCCGAAAGACACAACACTAATGAGATTATTCAGTGTATTTCTTGTGCAGGTAGACTAAGGTAGACTATAAAAACCATTAACCGGAGTAGCAAACTACTCCAGCCTCAGGAATCCCACAAATAAGCCTTACTTTCATACTCAGCTTCAAACTTCAGATTTGATCACCAAATACTGCTGCCTAAGTCTGCTCCAAGACCCAGTTCTCTTTTGTATGTGTGAGGGCCAAAATCCTCGTTTGGAAAAGCATTAAAACCTTTAGGGTTAACAGGAGAACTACTGGGACATGAATTTATCCTCTCCAACTACACCCTTAAGATCGTTACACACCAGCGTTCATGGTGTGACACGCCACCCATCTGCTACAGACCAGCAGACCGTCGCCAGCAGGGGGGACAGCCCGATGCAGGCTCACCCTGCCACAACTAGGAGTTAAAAGCACTAAGATAAGCGTCAGTAGTACAAACATCCCACCCCCACGTCTCTCAAGCTCACGTGACGTTTTCACAGGGACTTTGAAGCAACCCTGGGCAGAGATGAACCTTCCCAGGCCCCGCACAAGGAACAAAGCTCCTCGCTCTGCAGAGGGGACGCGGAGGCAATTAGGAGCTGCCGTGGGATTGAGAAATTGCATCTAGATAATCTCAGAGGGCAAGCGGAAGAGATTCAAGACCTGTCGGTAGTCTCGACAGCCGGTATCTGAACCTCTCCAAAATTTCCCCACCAATTCCAGGGTCTGGAAAGCCCCAGCAGATCCGGGCAGACAAACAGGACGGAGCTGGCAGAGCGCGGGCTGGAGTTGGCTGTTATTAATAGGGGGAACTTGACTCTCCGGGAAAAGCCAGGACAGCTGCATTTCAAGTACCTTGATGATTAAAGCTCTGCTTTAGCACCGTCCATTTGCTAAGGACAGGCTATCACAGTGCAACAGCAGCTCTTTGGCCACCACCACTGGTTTGCGGAGACTTGTCCCAAAGAACAGAGAGGGGCCCAGCCAGTCCTTTAAGGATGTCAACATCACCGTGTTGAAGCGGTCTGGCTTTGGGAAAATGGCCTCTTCTCTTTGCTAATCTTTTACCTTCTCCTGAAAATTCATCGCATCCCAACACAGCTGTGGAAGGAGGAGACAGGTCAGAGGGAGGGGAAAAACGCAAGACAAAATATCGTCAGCAGAAAATGAGTTATTTGCTGGCTCGTCACTGTCCTGCTGTCAGCACTGGTTGCACCAGAGCCTATGCAGCAAGTGACACCGTCACTCCTCCTCGGCCGAGCGGTGCAGGCCTCCCGGGGACCGGCAGATGGCAACCGCACGGAGCCCGGAGCCCCGGCTCTCATCCTCCCCACCAAGGTTATTACATCATCTGAAAATTCCCAGCGAGAAATCAGATGAACCAGAAAGAAAAAAAAAAAAAAAAAAAAAAGCCCTGAAAGGAAGGGGACAAAGCGCTTACGAAGCGCAAGTGCAACGGGTTAAAAGCCATGATGCCCGCACCCCGCTTGCCAGAAGGATAAATGATCTTTTTCCTCCTGCAGCGCCTGGCAATTTTGCCCTTGGCAAACTGCACCGGAGATCCCCGGCTGCTGGCACCGGCGCAGCCCCGGAGAGACAGGCTCAAAGTGAAAGTCAGCACATGCTCACAGCTCTAAGGGCAGGCTCCATCTAACCAGCTCCTCCAGAAAGGCTTAACCGAGCCTCTGCCCGTCGTCCCAGCCAGCTGGCTTTCAAGGTGAGCCCCCAAAATAATCACAGAGAAGCACCACCAGCAAGCTGGATTAATACTCGCAGGCAGGGAGACACCTCGATGCAGACTAACAACATCATGCAGAGCAATTTCCCTACCTGAACGCGCTACCTGGCTGTATGTTTGGATAGAAAAGTATCCCCATCCCCAAAAAGCAACCCTAGCAAAACTACATTAAGCATTAAGGAACAATAAAGTTAATCCGAGACCGGGACAGGAGGAATGGGTATTTCTGTGTAGGTGTTTTAAGCTTTACACCGTATAGTTTTAAAAACAAAGTTTTTAATCTCATGCTGCCGGAACAGATCTTTTGCCACGTGAGCTGGCTGCAGCTGACCCTAAGAAAGCGGAAAGTGAATATGGGATGAGATAATTTGCCTGGTGGCCATGCTGCAATAGTACAAACAGGTTTACTCACTGCTCCCTACCATATTAGCTATAACACTGCAGACAGAGGATTACACGTGCTGTGAAATCGGGAAATACAATTTCTGCTTCAGGAGTTCAGTGCATGAAGTTCCTTTAGCATTCCTTAACAGAGATGTGTCTTTGGAGGGGGGTGGGGACTTACTTTTTAAAAATAGCACCAATTTACTATTTTAGTGTGCTTTAAATATAGTGCGAGTGAAAGATGCCAGATTAATTGTTCCCAGACACTCCACGCATTTCCCACTGTTGCACAAAGTCTGTGCAAAGCTGGAATTTAGACTCAAACACGCACATTAGCCCAGTATCTTAACCCAGACCAACCACTTTGCATCCTCACGGGAAGCAGGGACGCACACCTTCCTCCCAGCGTTACCAGCAGTGTTTTACACCCCAAGCAGCCAGGCACTCCTACCGAGGAAAGGAACCACTACAAACTGCCTGGCTCTCTGATAAAAAGTGCCAGTTCCCATCATTTGTGGTCCTATATCTTGTGATCAGAGGAAAAAGATGACAGCTGGACACCAATGTCATGCAAGCCAACAGTTTTTGTTCAAAGAACAGGCTTGTATTTGATTTGGCAGCTTAGGAAGCAAAAGACTCTGGAAACTACTTCTTTTCCCTTGGGAAAAGTCCCTACACATGAAATCTGTGACTACCCCACAGTCTGGGGCTGGTTAGTTATTCCTCTTAATGATGATTAACCCTGATACCGTAACACGGGGAAACCGAGTGTCTTAACGGGAACATCCCTTCTCACTGTACCCTCTGAACCATGGAAGATCATTTACAATTCCTTACAAGGTCAAAAAAATTTCCTGTGACTTAAACCAATCCACAAATAATTTTATACAGATGAATAAACTCTGCGGAAGCAAATATTCCTCAACTGGTTTATAGCAACATAGACACCAGCCTAAGACCCAGGTCCCAGGCACTGCTTGGTCTCTCCATCCCGAGCGAGGCTCCAGCTCAGGTTCCCATAACACAGCTTCAGAGCAGAGGTGCAACCCTTTCCCAGACCCTTCCGCTCCAGCAAATGCTCTACTCCTAAAAATACTGGCAGATGAACGAGCTTGGTCATATCCAGCGCACCTCTGGAAGTCCAGGATGGAGGAGCAGGCTCCGGAGCACCTCCAAGCATCCCTTGTAACCCATCTCCAGACCCAGTTTGACAACACCTCTTGGTATTGGCAGCCTCGTGGGCGCTGTGCTTACCATCTGGGAATGACAGGACAGGATGAATGCACGAGTCCAGCTGGGAGAGGCGCTCCAGCAGAGGGGCATCATACTGGATTTCCAGAGTCGTCGAGCTTCGAGAGCCACACAGAGCACATGAAGGGTTCACGTCACAGCTACATCGCACCAGGCTATTACGGTGGACCTGGAAAGGGGAGAGAGAACACTGTCAACGTATCAGAGGTCAATGTGTCTAAGGGCTCTCATCACACGTTCCCCTTTGACAGCCCAGGAAAAACATCCTAAAGGCTGTTTACTTTTTTTTTATCCTTGTATAAAACCTGTTCATTTAGTCTGGACTCATAAAAGGACGCTTTCACTTTGCATAAACACAACTGAAAACCACTACTCACCAGCACAGACGGCTTAACATCTACTAAATTTGACTAAAAGGGTTTAATTTTATCTAGGTTGAAACCTCATTTATAAAAACCATGAGGCAGCACAATTCAGTTGTCAGAGAGGGGAAAAGAGAAGCCTTTTTGAGTTCAGATGGGTCAGGGAGCCATCACTATATGCCAGGAGCTGCCACTTACAGGAACATCTTTACAGGGTGAAAAAGAGTGTTTTTCAACCTTGTTTCCTAAACCAGGACGGACTTTCAATTCACAGATTTACAGACTTTATACCAACTCCATTTATATGAAGCCACTGTAGGCAGATGCAGAACTGGATGTAAAACCCATACACAGATAGTAACCAATTCCCCATCAAAATTGAAGGATGTATCAAACTGGATCCTGCAGAATTCTGTTCTGAGTCTAGTATTACTCAAAACATCTCCACTAATGACTTGAACGATGGAAGAGATAATAACCTTTAAGCCTTAGCAAATAACACTAGAACTGGGAAGGGCTGCAAGTACCTTGAAGGAAAGAGCTGGAAATTATCTAAAATAAACAAAATTTAATTCACTGAAGGCAAATGAAACAAGGAGATGCTTCAGTGACCAGAGAAGAGAAGAGGTAACTGAGCAGCACTTCTGCCCAGAGGATCTGGTGGTTGTTATGTATCAGAAAATGAGCATGAATCAGCCGTGTCGTACCATTGCGGAGAATTAACACCCCACAGGGCTTTATAAACAGGACGGCTGTGCAGGACGCATGAGGTAATCCTGCCACTCTGCTCGACATTGCTAACGTGTGAGCTGGAGGGCTGCACCCAGTTTTGGGCACACTGTTTCAAAAAATGTGTGTACCAAACAGAGAGAAAAACAACAAAAAATTTACAAGATCCAAAAAAATACATCCTACGGGCAAAACCAGAAAGACCCGTAGCGTGTAGAGGTGACCACACTAAGAATTACCACATCAACTTTTCACACTTCGGGGAGAGCTTCTGAAGCTACAAGGGGAGCTGAGCAGTTTACACCAGGACTTGGACTACTGGTAATGACTTTAAATGACAGCCAAGGCGGCTTGTATTAGAAAGTTTGGGGTTTTTGGTTTTGCTGTTTGAAAAAAAGGCTAGCTAAGCACTCAAATAGCTTAGGAGGTTTAGACAAACCGTCTGGCACAGTATGGGGATAAAGCAGTCTGCTCTGGGGCATGAGGGTGCTGGGGATGACTGCAGGAGATCCCTTCCCGTCCTGTTTCCAACCCAATGCAGGCTACAGACCCACTCAACCTTTAAGCCGCTTTTCTTTCCTACAGGATGTCTCCCAACTTAAAAAATCCAAGTGATGTTGCATTCGGATTTTGTTATGGTTATGGATAATCTCTATTGCAAGAGTGAAATCTCGTGGTTGTAATTTCTGGTCACAGCAATCCACAACCACTTTGTGCTGGACGGGAGAGTGTGGTCAACTGGACGTGGTATTTCTGGACCATGACCTAGCCAGCACTCAGCTTTCTCTGAATAACTGGAGGAGTCCACAGAAATCCTCTGCTATCTGGCACATCTTCCATCCTTTGGAATGGCTCTTCTGAACTATCTCTGATTATCAAATGTATTTGATGACTACAGTCAAGATCTAACACAGAATTAACAGCCACTTCTTCAAACACCGAGTGCACAAGTCAGCGTCGTCTAAGATAGTTCGTAAACTTCCAAATCACTGAAGACCTTGTGAGCAGTTACTGCAGAGCTCTACCAGAAATACCCCAGATAAAACTGCAAATGAGTAATTGGTTAAAGCTAACTCAGATGAATGAGAATCTATTTTGCTCAGAAGAACATTGCTTTTGAGCTTCTCTTTAAAACTCCACTGCCCACAGAGCGAAAACCCCCGAACCATTGTGGTAAAGTTTGACTTGGAAACACTTTGACTCAAAGGTAGGTGGATTTTTGCCATCTACGGTTCTGCAATCATGAGAGCTGCACAAAAAAGGCCCTTATTCCCTGAATTTCTAACTATCTATCCTCCAACTGACAGTCTAGGGCAATCCTAAGAGAAATTAAACAGAATGAAGCACGGCCTTCCCTCATACAGGCAATAAACTGTATTTCCACTGAACTGAATTCTGCATAAGGGACAGGAGTATAAAATAAAAAAACATTAAAAAAGAAAACAAAACCAGGAAGAGTCAATGGCATTCAGTGTTTTCCAGACTTTTTTCAGCCGAAGAAACGAACACCGTCACCTTGGCAGGCCTTTTGCAAGACATCCCACACATGCCTGGCCGGAGAACTGCACTTTTTTTTGGAGCAAGCAGCAGCGAGCTCCTGGGGCTGCGTTCATTCCTGTGCTCAGTTAAGGCTTCCCCGATACTTGACTTTTCAGAGCTTCTTTCGACTGCTCAGACCATGCCATATTGAACTACCCAGCCTGAAGTTCACCTCAGGCTGGTTGGTTTTAGAAAAGAAAACCCACGTCAAGAGTTCAGCATCTCCCCTCCCCAGGGACAGCTAATAAAAGTCTCCCAACAAATTAGAAGCTTCTCCTTGGTTTCTCCTTTACTTCTCCAACAGCCTTTGAAGCCTCACTGTCCTCCTCTTCCTCTCCATTATTTTTTCCCCTCTTAATAACCACAAACATTCCCAAGACAGGGAGACCTCCTCCGGCAAAGAGCAAAAGCACATCAGACCAACACGTCGGTACCTCGCCAGTCTCTTTGGTGTGGAGCTTTGGCTATATATATATATACTCTGCATCAAAACCCAAACAGCACGAACCTTTTTGGAAAGGGGCATGATGCTGCTAGGTCGAACAAGCCGTCGCTTCTTACAGCTCAGTACTGGGCGAGTGCGAGCTGCTACACACGTTCCATCCGAAGATGAAGAAACCATGTTCAGTCGTTGCTTTTTATGCAAGAGCTCCTCAGCTTCCTGGCCATCTCCCTGAGCATGTTCTGCCAGGCCAGGCTGAAGACTGCCCCAGAAGAGAACAAGAAAGACACGTTATTCATTGAACCATCCGACGTCACCCAGCAGTACCAGCCGGGTTCACGACTCAGACCTTAGTTAACACTCTCAGCTGAGTTTAAAGCGTTGCAGTTTCACGAGGAAATAGCTTTTTTTTTTCGGCAACTCTAATTTTTGCTATTACTTTGGCCGCTTTCCACACTCTCCCACCACTGAATCTTTGACAAAATACCCTTGGAAGTTCTGAACAAAAAACCAGCATGTAAAGCCGGACACAGAGCAATCCTAAAAGCCACTCTAGCCCTGAACATCTTTAATCCTAGAACTTGGCTTCCCCCAGAATTACAGTTCAGGGTATCTTAATACAACACATTCTCACGAGTCTAAATGCCAGAGAGCATAAGACAAAGAACGTATAATTTTGTAGAAAAAACATTTAACCTAGATGTAAAGTTGATGCTGATTAATATTTGAGAACTATACCTCTAACAACCCTCAGCAGTGACACCACAAAGGTGCGATGTTAACATTAACCTCTCTGTTCTCCGTACAAAGGAGCCTCCTGTCCACACGCAGCAACCCTGCCCTACCATGGCATCAATACACCATGCCACCTACCAAATACCAGCGCAGCTCCTCACCTACCCAACCTTTTCATGTATATTTTACAAGTGTTTCATTTCTAAAAATGCAAAACATTAAAGCCCTGTGGTCTAAGGCTCTGTAGTTCAAAGGCTACAGGCACATGAAGGGCTCTGTTATAGCCTGCAGTGTTTCAGCTGTAGCAATGAGTTAGCTGATCGGCGCTTTCTGCGCTTGCTCACGCTGCGCCGGTGCAGCATCCCTCCCTCCTCGAGGTACTGAGCAAGTGCAATAGCGCTGGCAAAGCTTCTCTAGCTGTTACCACAACTTCGAAGCACCGTGCGTTCAAGGGTTTTCAAGCTGTTCAACACTAAAATCATCCTGTAGCACAGGAGAATTTCCTTCACTTGTTTTCGTTTGCCCACTTGAAAGATTTAGTCAACAAAAAAAACATGGAGAAAAAGAAGAATTTAGAAAGTCTTACTCCCCAAATCAATGGGATTTGGGTTCCTCACTATCTCCAGAAAAGTGAGAAAGTGAGCCAGTGGTTACAGATACTTCTGCAAAATAATTGCAAGTGGGCCACTAGCACCTTTGAATCATACAATTTGCAAGTGTATTAAAAATACCCATAAAGAAACAGTTTTGAACACGCTCATTGCACGGTTGCCTGCAGGGCTTGTTCATGTAAACACAGCTCCGTTTAATACCATTTTCAGGAAAACAATGCAGCAGAAAACCTCAAGCAAGCAATCTCCTCCAAAACGTTTCCAAGCATGATCTACCACCAAGCTTTTTTCAAAGAGAGACCGTTTATACTGTTACCAACCCGTTACTACCCACCAACACGCTACGGGCTGGTTTCCAATGTGATTTTGTCAAGATCATAAAAATCGAGCTCTTCCCATAACATGCAAGCAGCTTACGTGTTAATAACTCCATTGACGGGTCTTGGTGCTCCACAGGGCTTGGCAGGATGGGATTCAGGAGTATTTGCAGCAGAAATACCCAAGTTCTCTAGTGGCTGGGATCCAGAAACACTCTAAGGAAGGATGAGAAATATCATCAATTAATTAAAAAAGCTCCTTGCATAGCCCCTAGTTGAGGATTCTGCACCGTAGCCATGGGCTTCCCCAGAGAACTTCAAAACACGGGTTCAGAAGTCACTACGAGACCGGAGACGTAAGGATTTCTTAGGGAACAGCTCTGGCAAGAGGATGGATACAGGAGGGCATTTTCAATTCAAGAAACAAAGGACTTCAATTCCCCTCAGGCAACCACTGAGGAGCATGAAAGGCTGAGGTCTTTGAGGAGATTTTTAGCATTTTCTCTCAATAGTGCAAACAAGTTCATAACCACCTGTAAACCTCGCAGGCGTCTCCTCAAGTTTGATGTTGCGCTCTAAGCCACGGCTGCAGGCTCCTGTCTAAGCACTTTGGAGGAAAACGGGAGGAGAGGGAGAGGAGAACAGACTTGCAAAACTGAATTTGCATTTTAACTAAATACCTGCGCGAACACGGTCCAAACAGCACTTGAAAAAGTATTTTAAATAAGTATGCACACAAGTGGTGGTTTTCAGATATAAGCAGGCCAAGGCTATAAAGCTAAAATTGCCTGATAAACACAAACCTGGAAAAAACACTTGGTTTTGTCACAGGAAAGTAAGTAAAAACTAAGCTAAAGGCACAGAGCTCCCCAATGCCTTCTGCCTTAGGTCTGAACCACCACCCCCCAGCTCGGCTGTGAGCAGCAGTTACTGTGCGGCTGCAGCACTGAACGTGTCACATCTCCCACTGCCCTGCACATGGCCTCAACCAGGGGGGACGGACACACGGACTGTCACCGCAGCTTCCAAGGACACGCTGGCTTTGTACCTCCTGCCAGTGACGTTCTCGCTCTCCACCCCAGCAGGTGCCAGGGTGGTCCAGCACGTTCATACCCCCGGCGCCCATCACCCCCAGTCTCATCCTCGCAGCCCCTTCTCTTTATTTTCAGACACGCTCCTCCTCCTCCCCGGGGTTAAACTGCATCTCTGCCTTCGTGCAGCACTTCCTACGCTCACTGCCCATGTCTCTCTAGCTGGGTTTCCCCCTCTGTGCACGCCAGGGCAGTGGTGCGTTTCAAATACTAGTTAAAAAAAGACAAAAGAAAAGGTCTAACTTATCTACATCGATATGCGATCAGCCAGCCCCCCCCTCCCCGCTCACCACACACTGCATCTCAAAAGCATCAGTACTGCATCTACCAAAATCTTCCCTCCAAATCACTCCCCCAACCCAACGAACAACTAAAACCAGGCTATGGTGGTGCCAGACTAACGGTTTCCAGAACAGCAGAGACCTGACTCATCAAGGGAAGCACAATTTCTAACAGCACAGACAACTTCTGCCTGTTGCCCGTTTGAGGAACTTTGCTGGGTTTTCTACGCTTCTGCAAAAAAAGACGTTTCTCCTGGGGGGGAGCCGAGACAGGATCAGACCCACAGGCTCAGCTCCAACACTCGGTCTGAGCGCGCAGACGTCTGGGCGAGATCAGATCACGCCAGAGCGTTACACAAGTGCGACGCGGCACCCTGGCGAGGTGACGTCAGCGCAGGAGCGGAACGTTTTCCCTCTGGTTTCCAGAGGTTCAGCACGGCTGAGCCTTCGCACGACACCTCCGCCAGAGGCACCCACGGTTCAGGAGGGCGGGTACGTGTGACTCATAAGCTCTTTTGAAATAGGGTATTTATTGTCTTCTCCAGGAAGGGTCTTAAAGGAGGAACCGCTCCTCCAAGAGCAGTCTTCAGCTCGGTGGGTCACAATGGGAAGAGAGGGTGACCCCTCTGCTTCCTGCGGGTGAGCTGAAAAGCGTCAATCCAAAGTCTATTTATCAGACCCAGCCCAGGCTCACCTTATCACTCTGAAGATGGGTGTACCCTAACACGAGCAGGATAGCAAGAACTGACATCTCCAGCCTGCAGAGCAGAGGCCGAGCTCTTACACCAGCTCCTCCTGGAGGTACCTCCCAACGCCGTGCCTTCCTCCGGGGCTGGCTGGGCGGCCAGCTGGGATCCAGAGGAGTGTTCATCATACCCAGATCACATCGATGCTCCGGAGTGAGCTCTCCTCTATGTTTTGGGTTTGTCTGCAGTCTGGAAGTCCAGGTCTTGAGGATCGCTAGGACTTTTTGGGGGGTCAAAGATACAGCTTTGGCCCACCTGCTTGTTGCACATGGAACCAGGAGCCTGCAGAGTACCAGGGGCTCACACGGCAGTAGAGAAGCTGTGTGCTGGCAGGTGGGTAGTCATGACCCAGCACCAGAGATGACCCCATATTCCAAAATACCCGAAGGAAACCCAGACAGGTTCAGACCTTCACCTATTACTAGATACAAACCCCTAACACAGAGAAAAGTCTTACCAAGACACTCCATCAATATCTTATCTCATTTACTATTACAAATTTTAAGCGCATCCCTCTCGCTAGACCAGCAATACAAGCAAGTGAATCAATATGAACAGCTGAGATATTTCTTCAGGGCTTTGTGTTATTCCCGTCTTCAGGCAAAAATATTTATTCACGTACTGAGCTTCCAGTTCCCAACAGACATTCCCAGGACTTCTTTGCAAAGCCCGTCCCTCCACTGATGACGGGATTGGTTCCTCCTAGGGATTATCAGCCACATCCCACACATCAAGCTGGTGCCTGAGGACACGTATCCTGCGTTAATGCTAGCCAAGGGAGGTGCCCATGAACGGATGAGATCCAAAGAGGAGCTGGGGATGAGACAGGATAGATTCCTCCCCTTACTCCATGTTGCAGACCTGTCTCTTACTCTGCCAGTTTGGGAAATGGAAAAAAAAAAAAAAGGGCAAAAAAAGGCACACCTAATTCTAAGCAGCCCAAACTGCCAAAATGATAAGCGCCTCTCCAGAAGAAACCCAAGAGATACCCTTCCAGTAAGTGTCCTAACGCACCAGGAATGGTCTCTGGGCTAATCTCCGGCTGGGAGCAGATCAAGGCTCTGACTCAACACCCCACCCTTCTGAGCAAGGCTAATTAAGCACAACCCCTCCGGCAGCAGGGTGTAGGAGCTGGGTGCCCGGAGGCGGCACTTCTGGTGGCTGACACCTCCAGCACTGCTGCAGAGGAGCGGGCAGCACGCAGCGATGTGTGCGTCCAGCAGCAGCCACGCATGAAAGGGGAATAAGAAGTCCTTTCCAGGAGGAGTTACCCTCCAAGATGGCAAGCACGAATCTGCAGGCTGTTCTACACCAAAAACGTTTTTCGCTGCTCGCAGTATCTATTATTTGTGTCACTGTTACCTCCAAGACCTGCAAGAGAGATGGGACCTCCATTGCACTAGCGCTGCAGGGACAAAAGTCCCCTTCTGAAGAGCTTATACCCAAGTGAAAGGGATGAGAAAAGGGACAAAGTGGGAAATGGAATAAACAAGGCAACAGCGGGATGGCTGTGAGCGGCAAAACCAGACAGCACTGGCCAAGCAAGAATTTTCTTTTCCATACATCAGAAATCTACAGACATTATCCATTCTCTACATACAGAGATGATATCTAAGACAATCTAAAAAAGGACAATGTGATGATTCTGTAAGTATATGGCAAATGTCTTTAGTGTGTAGGGACAAAGCCAGGTGAGCTACAGTCCCTCCACCTGCAGATTCCAGGTTGAAAATATACTCATGTCAAATAAACATCCTGATTTAAACAGATAAGGAAGAATATATTCTTCCTGTCACTGTTAAATTTGATCATTTATCTCTGTTATCGGCCTGCTATTTACAGATTAGCTCCCAAATAACAGCCAATTCTTCACTGCAGGAGCATGCTAGTTCTGAAGGGAATCGGAGCGCGCTGTCACTGCATTTGTTTATTATTCTCTGAGCGCTTTTTGGGTTAAAGCATGAAAAGGAGAAGGGGGGCGGTGGGGGGAGCACACGACAGACGGACATCACTGCTCAAAACCAGACAGTGCGTAATGCTCGTGATTCAATCACGATCCGTAGCGGCCCCTGTCATCCTGGCTCTCCAGCCTCCCGTCGCTCCTCCAGCATGGCTCTGGACTCATCTGAAGCACCATCTACTATTTCAGTCGTGAGCAAAACCTGTTCATTGTACCACATTCCACAGCAGAGTTTTGTCCTCAGCTAATCTGCTAATTAAAGACTTGAATTCCAAACGCACATCCGAAAGGCAGTGTCAAGCGAGGAGACATTACAATCACTCGTAATAACCCCTCTGCGGAGCAGTGTTAATAAAAAATTTCACAGTATTTCCCGATTCTCATTCAGTATCGGCAAAACTCTGACAAAGTCTTGCCAGCGATAGGAGAAAACACTCGAAGTACAATTTTACGGTCACTTCTAGTTACGTTTTCTATCTGTATCAACTACACTGAATATCCATCTATGAAGCTCAAGCACTCCCACTGCAGTGAAATTCGGTTTCTCCCCAAACGCGGCATTAGAACGGAAAAGCAGGAGCGCTGCAGCTTGGCAGCAGGAGTTTGAACCACGTAGGGACCATCCTTCTCCTCGTACTACACCACTTCAAAATCCTCCATTTTAATACGTCCATCTGTCCCGCAGGATCAAAAGTAATCACAGCCAGGCTGAAGGGTACGATCAAGCCTTTAGTCTGTGGCCTACATTTCTGCTTTAAATAATAAATACCTGGCACTCCGCGTATTTTCCAGTGCATCTCACTGAAATCATTAGTTCCCTTTCCAAGGGGTAACACTCAGGCAGATATTAATAGCCACATCTTTAGAAGCCTTTGCTAATTGTGCTGCTCTCAGTTTGAGGTACTTTTTTTTGCTAGAGGGAAAGGATTAGTTAGGATTTTTAAGCTTCGCAAAATGCTAATGCATATTACAGAAGTACCCGGAGGAACTCTGTTCTAAAAGGTGTTTAAATCCTATCGTTTATTAACCCCAAAATAACCTGGGAGGGGGCGAGCTGCGTGGACCAACACGTCAGCAATTTCCACGTGAAGTCCGGCAGAGGTGCTTCTGCAGGAGGCCAGTCCCACACCAGACACGTGGTTCGAGCGTCTCTCTCCACCGCAGCTTAAAAGGATGAACCTTCCCTACCCCAAAATTCACGAACGTGAAGTATCTGGACCCAGTCACTTCTGCTGCTGGCACTTACCAGCCGGTCAGCCCCAGGCTCCAGCTTAACTTCAGCACTAACGGGACGGGATGCATCATCTACAGCAGGATCAGGGGGTGATGCTTCACCAAGAACTATCAGCCCCTGGAAGAGAGGGAAGGGAACAGGTATTAACTGCAGGTCCTTCGGTCTCAGCAGGGAAACTGCGCATCTGTCATCCCCCAGAAACTACACCCGCTGCACAGCAAGGCTTGCATTCCCACCGCATTTTTCAGACACGACGCCAAACCGAATCCCCCGCCGCCTGGATTTTCCTGACATCTAAGCTGAACTCGGAGGGGGAAGGACGGTGGCTGAAGCCAGATCACATGCCTTCAGCCCACTAATAGTAGACAGTTAGCTCCCTCTCGGGCAAAACTGCTGAAACGCCGCTGCCGTCCCGCTTCCCAGCCCTTCCCCTCCTCCTGCACGCGAGCTGTACACCGGCGAAACCAAAGAGAACATTTTGCTGTAGCGCAGCGCAGGAAACGGCTGCCTTCAGAGTACAAAGTGGAACTCGCCACCACAGCCAAGCAAACCATTTTGAGCGGATGCCAAAAAGCTACAGTCAAACTTGTTACTCCGAGCAGATTTTTTCGAAGACGTGATATTCACAAAATTCAATAAGGAAGGAAAAACACTGATAAACAAGCCGTTGCTGGAAACGTAGCGGGACAAAGCACAGTGGCAGAGCACTGTTTTATCAGGCGTAACATATGTTGTCCTATTTATGTTTTACTCTAAGTGAAGCTTACTCTGAAGGCAGGACTGCATTCTCTCTAAACAACACGAAGTAAAATAAAATCATTAGAATTATGCATGTTCTGAGCTATTTTATAACAAAGCAGGCTAAAACGTGCAAGGGATTGGAGAGTTGGTGGAACCTACAGGCCACGAATATAGACCAGGACAAAGACAGGCCAGAACAAGTTTGCATTTGGTCAAACAAGGAACTACGGAAAGGGCTGCTCAGATTAACAACGGGCGGATCAGTCATCTGAAAAGAATTTTGGAGGTTGCACAGTGTGTCACAAGAATGTGAGCCTGGAAGGGAACCTGGACACGTTATCTGGAGAGAGGAGAGAGCTACAAGGCTTCCCTCAACGTCCACAAAGTCCAATCTTTCATGATCGACGCCGTGGCACGTGGCCGTGGAAGTTGCTCGTAAGGCTCCTCTTACGCCTTGACACAATCGTCTGTACAACAGATCGGTGGCTTTCCAGAAAGATAGTGGTAGCCCATAGTTCAGGGATACCTTATTTAAAAACAGTTCATAAACTAAATACAACTATACGTGGCCTCTGACCGGCAATGAGGAAGTAGCCAGCTTCCAGAATAAACATGATGACGATTTTCGAGAGTTTTCTGACATCCCAGAAGGACATTTAGTGCATGAGAGAGGCTGGAAGTCTAAACTCAATTAAATACTGTTGTGCCTTCCCTCTGTTCTTGAAAGATCCCTCTCTGAAAGCAATCCATCACATTTCACCATTGCTTCTAGAAACATCTCAGGCATGCTTCAGCAAAGAGGTCAGTCATCTCCAGATGTCAGGAGTAGGAGACTGTGGACATGAAAAAGGGAGAAACTGTGACTGAAACCAAAATTGGAACCAAGGAAACTGCTTCCCTTTGACACTCCAAAAAGCACTTTGGGCTTCTTATTTGCTCAGCGAGAGGACAAGATGGGGAAGCATGGGCATCGGGAACAGAAACAGCCACCAAGGACTTCTGCCTTCAGTTTAAAGGAAGAGGATGAAGGGAGCTGCTCCACACCTCAGGCAGGAGCAGGCATTAAGCAGCCTTCCCTGTGACAGTCACAGCTTTGGTTTTCGTGCCCTGGTACAGAAGCTGCTCTGCCTGAACCTCCCGTGCACGCCAGTCCTCCTCTCCCAGCTCCCAGCCCAGGAGACAGCCTCCACGGACCCACAGACCTGCAGGTTGGACGGCATCTTCCTACTCAGGGCTCGTGCTCTCCGCTTTCCTTCCCAGAATTTTAAATCTGCTCTTTATACACTTCTGAATAATAGAGAGGAATTAGAAGGGCAACATCAAATTTCCATCTCCCTCTCAGGAAAGGGAAAGGAGCAGCACATCTGAGTTATTCCAAGGTCACGCAGTGCTTGTTCTTCACCAGCATTCTCCAGAGCAAATGAAAAAGGAAGACCCCCTCCAATATTTGTACGCAAGTTTGCTGCTTCTTTACTCCCATTTTTATCAGTAATTATGGCATTAATGAGAAGTCAATCGTACAGGTCTCAGATAGAGACAGATACAGCGAGAGATCTCAGATGTCTCACAGTCCTGTAAGAGTCAGCAGCTTCTGCCAAGGGTCCAATGGGTGAGGAAGAGGACTGACACACACTAAGACACATCAGAAGGAGATTGAGTGGCCTAAAGAGCCCTGCAGAGGGACAGCAGCATCTCTTATCATGCCCTAAGCCCAACATACCACCGCAGACACAGGAAACACATGTGAGAGCTGCAAATTCCTCCAGCAAGAGGCTCCTCCTAACTCTCATCCCACCCTTCCCATCATGCGTTTCTCTTGACTCAGCAGCTCTGAGCAGAGCACAGCCCTCCCCACGGGACAGGCTGCACAAAGACCAGACCAAAAGCTCAAAGGGAACACGGCAAACTTGCCTCGGACGGGCTGGGAACAAATCAAACCTGGGTCTGCAGAGATGATGGGCAAAACAACCCTGTCTTTAAGGAGTTACGGTCACTGTATTTCAGCCAAGTCTGCCACCACACGAAATTCCTGCAGGAGCCCTTCATCTTAATTTACCTCTTATTCCATCTAAGAGTGAAACCCGTAGGAGACACAGAAAGAGAGGAAAAATGCTGTTTGTTCCTTTTCAAACACGGAGCATCTGCCGCCCACGCAGGCAGGGAGGTGCGAAGGCTCTGTGTGGGGGGACCCGCACTGTGCCACACCCCGTCTAAAAACAGCCCAACAAAGCACATTTGTGAAAAGAAACAAAACCACTTTATTACCTTCACGGACGTCCAGTCCCTTAAATTAACTGTATGCACTCGTTAAAACCAACACAGAACTGAAGGCACAACAGTCCGCTATTTTTAAGTGCCAGAAAACACAGTGCTTTACAACTGACTTTGAACCCAGGCTCGCTGGTTTGTTGTTTTCCTCCGCATCTCACCAGGCTCCGACCGAGCCGATCCCGATGTGCTGAAAACACAATTACTGCTGAGACGCCCAGGCAGCAGCGTACCTTCAAAACACAAGGTTATTTTTGGCCACCTGGCTCTTCTCTTGCTTCGATCTGACAAAACAATACATCTTTCTTGAAGGGTACACTGGATGTAAACCTTAACATATAAAGGTAATTAGCCTAAAAAAGAAGTGAAATAGAATAGTAACTTTGAATTCCTGCAGTGGCTACATTTTATCCTCCTTATGGCCAAATAAGCTAGAGTAAAGTGATGTTGACAGAAAAAACAAGGTGTCTCCAAATTCTGTTCTTGTTGTCCTTGTACAATTTGAAGCCAAATCCGCTCCAAGATGACTCTTGTACTACTGAAAAATGCACTTACTTCTCCAGTCTCCTGTACTTGTCCCAAGCTGCTTTTATGAATCTTACTTTGAGTTTTTCATTGATGAAAACAGAGTATGTTTCAGAAGGCATCCTTGACCTCCGTGACACCGGGACAACGACAGCTGGGTGCCAGCGGTGATCCCCATGAAGTCCTATCAGAAAGATGGCGTATCTGATACCCGCTTCCTTGTTCGGGCAGGACAGCCACTGCCAAATCCTCAACATCTGAACCCTTCTGCCGCTCCAGGTGGCGTGCTGCATCGTGAATTCACATATCGGGTTATCGCAGTTGAGGAGGTTTTGTTTGAACAAATGAAAAAAGATGACATCCTGTTTTCCAAAACCTCAGATGTACTTTTCAACTTTGACACAACACTGTGACGTTCTCCTTCCAGATCAACAGACTGCAACCTTAGATCAAAACAGACGGGATGCTTGTAGCCACCATCAGGCCATTTCACGGGGCTGTCAAGTTGTCATCATCTGGTGAAAGCACTGAACCTTCCCCTTCATCGGGTGAGTTTTCTCATTTCTTCCATTACCTAACTTCTAGCATATAAACGTTTAGCTGTTTTGTATTTTATACTTAAGAGACCATCTTGCATGATTGTCTTTCATAAGACAAAAGGAAGACGATTCTTTCTGAAACTGGTTAATTAATTTGACATACAGACCGCTACCCAGAAGCCTTTTGCTCTAATCTCGGTGATGCATTCCGTTCAGCTCTTCGTCATTTATAGCCCTCACTCACTCCACTAGCCTGTTTTCCTACATAGCTGCATAAAAGTCCAGTCCCCCTCCCCTGCCTGGGCCTTCTACCCACCTGGGAGCCTCCCTCCCCATCCCCCCTGGAGCACCGCATATCTTGGGAAAAGCCTTTGCTGGACTAGGAATTCCTGAGGATCTGTAAGTCGATGCAATACCGTGAGCCTTCTTGCCACAAACTCCAGACATTCCTCCCTCCAAGGCCTGACATTTAGATGTGCATGCCTGAACAAGTCTCGATAACAATTCCCTCCTCATCCCTTCTCTGCTCTCCCCCATTCTCCCACCATCTGACAGCAAGTCTGAAAGAAATAATTCCTGCCACAAAGGTCAGCACCTAGAAACAGGCTTTTTTTTTACGATACAGACTCAATCTTAAGCCTGTGCTATGTGATAGCATCTGTAGTTAACTTCCCCCACAGTCCCCTCCCTTCCCCAATAAGTCTCTTGTTAAGTTGTTCCTTATCCCCAACTTCAGCTACTCTCAAAAGAAAGAATGGGAAGGGTTTTTTTTTAAAAAAAATTAAAAAGAGAAAGGCTTGAACAGCGGGGAAGAGCAAGATGCACGCAAAAGCAATAGTTTTGTTCAGTACCCAAAGACTGACTTTCAAGTAAGGTACTGCTCTCTTCATGTTACCATATTGAACCAGGGAAAGGAACTGCACTCAGCCCCTGCCAAATAGCATTACCATTAGTCACAAGTGTGCAAAACGCTTCTTGAGAGATGCAGGGGGGGAGGAAAGGATCAGACTTTGTATACACAGTCTCCACTGCATCAGAAAAGAGAGCCGTTAGGAGGCAGACAGCAAAATCACACGTATCCAAACACGCTCCCGGTCCTCACCTTATTGGCTCTAATCTGCTTGTAAATGTCCGTTTGCTGCCGGATTCGGTACTCCAGGTCTGAGACATGGGCTTGGAGCCAATTCCAGCGACTGACGATGGCTGCACGGTCTGCTGCCCATCTCCACTCTGCCCTTCGCCTCCTGGAAAAACAGAGAGGGGAAGGGGGGATTATTTTGAATGTGATTTTAATTATACAGTCCACAAAAAAACCCTAGCAGAACTGACAGATAGATCAAAAGCTACATACTGGATGGCATGACTGATACCATCTAGCCACTGCTAATAATTACCAACCCAACTACAGACGTGCTATAAAAGCCATGCCCCCGCAGAGCAATATTAAAACAACTTTTGGTACCCAGTGATTGAAGTCCTGCCTATGCAAGCGTTACGATTTTATTCCACGCTTCGCTGAACCAGCAGCTCCAGTCCTACCTGGCCACATCTGCCAGACCCACTTTTCCAAGTCTTGGAGAAAACAAAGCCCATCTGCCCTCCCTTCCTTGATGCAGCCTCTTTAAAAAAAGACCTCTGTCATCAGTCACAAAAGATGCCTGAACACCAGCGTGTACCACGTGGCCATCATTAAAACTCAGTGGCAAGTTTCACAACACACCATCGTTGGGTTTGAAGAGTAACCACCGCTTGGAGAGGAGCGACACAGCTAACAGCGCCTTGCACAAGCTGCTCCCCTGCAGGGAGGTGTTGCGACGGAAAGCGGGCAACAGTGAACTTGATTTCTGCAGCTGATGACTTGACTGAGCAGGAAAAAACATCACAAAGCGATCGACTCCTCCCGATCTCCGGGGCTCAGAGGCACAATGCGAGAGAATGCGAACACGTGTGGGTGCACGGGGGGAACCCACACGCTTTGCAACTCTTGACTGATTTCCTACCGTCTTTATCTCTGCTGCAAACACAAAGTACGGCTCTCCAGGAGCATAAATACGCTTTCGCTAGTGCATGGACTACACCATTGCATTTTACGGTCAACCGTCACAACACCACCCTTACCCTCTACTACCGCACTCTGGGGCAGAAAGGAACACAAAGATGGGAAGGTACCTATAAATCCATGGCTCCACTCTCCCATATTAAAAGCCATAATATTATGAAAATATACCCCAAGCATCCTGATTCCGGTGGATAAATGCTCAGGCTACCCAGAAAGGAAGAAAACCACAACATGGTGCAGAAACAAAGCATCAGCAGAAAGTGCATGCACAAATCCAGTGCCATCGCACAAAGCCTCTGCCACAGCTGGATGTTTGGCAACTAAGAAATTACTCACAAAATAATTCCCTTTGCCCATCTCCCCCTCCTTCTTTGAACCCAGCGAGGGTGCACGGGGCAGAAGAGCCACAAGAATGTCAAGATTTTTCTTCCAAAATCTAACCAAGAAGCCTTCTGCTGAGATGAACGCGTTTCAAAGCATTCCCACCAGCCCTTACAGCAAAAGCAGCACGTGGTAAATGAGATTTACTACTGAAGCACCCCCAGCTGCAGAGATGGTAAGCAACAGCAATAATCAAGTTCTTAGAAAAATCTACACCTCCTGTGCATCTGCCCTTATTTAGGCATACTGCTACTGAATGCACTTGCCTAAAAAAAAAAAAAATAAAAAAAATGCAGCAGGGTTATTACAAGTTTCAAATCAACTAATAGAAATACCCTGAAAGGGAGGAGTTGGTGCCTTCGAACTGCAAGTGAAACCCACAAATTTAGAACAAGACACGTTCTCCATATCCTTGCTGGACCTCCTGGCCGTGTGGGCGATGTCACTTCAGTGCCAATTTAGACGAGGCCAGATTTCCACCAGAACGGGCAATTGTATCCGCTGCCTACAGTCCTCCCGGCCCTCTCCGGCCTCCCAGCCCTCCCCAAGGTCTGATGTACCATCCCAGCAAGACAGAGTGACCACAGGGTTGATCTGGTCTACAATGGGCTGAGCAGCTGCCAGCACCACCCCAGCATCACCCCATCATGCAGCTCTAATCCAGACCTCAGCCCCGTCACACTTTACTCTGTTCCAGGAAGGGTAAAGCCTTGCAAGCTTTACCGTTCCTCCTCCCTGCAAGGCATCTCCGGTCTGAGCCTAAACGGCACGGCATTCCCTCCAGGACACTGACGGGCAGAAGGGTGCAGTCTGGGAAGTCGATTTGCCGTATCTCGCAGAGACATTTCTCCCGAACATCACTGGAAAAGCAGCGCTGTTCTGACTCTACCACTGACAGCGTTTTCACATCATAGTTTCCCACAAGACTTTTCAGAATGCGTTACTTCTCCGCCAGCCAAGTTTCTGTGAAATTCTACCATATTCTACCTTACCCTCAAAAGAAGTGTGGCCAGCAGGTCAAGGGAGGTGATTCTGCCACTCTACTCAGCTCTGGTGAGACCCCACCTGGAGTACTGCGTCCAGCTCTGGGGCTCCCAACAGAAGAAGGACATGGACCTGTTGAAGTGGGTCCAGAGGAGGGCCATGAAGATGGTCAGAGGACTGGAGCTGCTCTGCTGTAAGGACAGGCTGAGAGAGTTGGGGGTCTTCAGCCTGGAGAAGAGAAGGCTCCAGGGAGACCTTAGAGCCCCTTCCAGTATCTGAAGGGGGCCTACAAAAAGGCTGGAGAGGGACTTTTTACAAGGGCATGGAGTGATAGGACGAGGGGGAATAGCTTCAAACTGGAAGAGGGGAGATTTAGATGAGATATTAGGAAGAAATTCTTGACTATGAGTATGGTGAGCCCCCGGCGCAGGTTGCCCCGAGAAGCTGTGGCTGCCCCATCCCTGGAGGTGTTCAAGGCCAGGTTGGACGGGGCTTGGAGCAACCTGGGCTGGGGGGAGGTGTCCCTGCCCAGGGCAGGGGGGTGGAATGAGATGATCTTCAAGGTCCCTTCCAACCTAAACCATTCCATGATTCATACTCTCACTTCAGAAGCTAAGAACAATTTTACTGGAGAGGGGTTCATATTTTTAACAGCTTCAACCCAGAAAAGACCTCTGCAATGGCAGTGGCTGATTTTCTGGCATCTTCAGCATCAGTGGATGCAACAGACCATCCAGACCCCTAGAAAGTTTAGGGCTCTAAGCCAGATCTCAGCAGGCTTCAGTCTGCTCTCTGGGGATCCACGTAGCATTGGGAATTTTTTTGGAAATATCAAAAGCTGCTGAAAGGACCTCTATCCTGCCAGCTCCCTCGCTTGCCTCTGCAACGTTATAAAGCACCCGTGCCTGCCGGAACAATACTGGCCTGCTCCATTAAATATATCTCATTCTTTTGCTCAGATTACCCAGAAATTGAGATTGAGTATAAAGAACACTTTACATCCATTTAGATTCCTCAGTGACAGGGCAGAGCAAGCAGCAGCAGACCTGCTCTTCACCTTAAAATCAGGACACATCCTACCCCAGAAAAACCCACTGGATTTAAACCAAAAATAAACCAAGGAAGCGAAACACAGTAATGTATACTTCATCCTCTGACACCCTGCGGCACAGGTGGAGGAGGGGAAAATACATAATGATGGCTCAGCCACACTTTCCAAAACAGTATTGAGCGTAGTGTGGTCCTCTATATTTAGAATTAAGCTTTTTTCAGAGCTTGTTCAATTACACCCTTTGCTGCCATGTGCTGTCAGCAACATATATGTGTTTTCCTCATGTAGATCAGCTTCTGGATAACAAGCTGTGTAGCTTCTTCAGCTTTAATCTCTATAAAAATACTTTGCAAGAGTGATTATTTTCTCGACTAGCACCAGAAAGTAGCAACCACGCACAAGACACAGCATCTGAAGGTGCTGCAGTCAGCACCGGCAGTCGCCTCAAACCTCAGCCAGACACCCCGCTGCGGGGAGGGAACCCACTTCCTTTCTTTCTAAAGATGAGAGGACTTTAACGTGGCAATTAATACAAATTATTTGCCCAAACCAGGTTTTGGATTAAGCCAAAGACGACTGAAGAGACGGCCAGATGGCTGCAGAGAGCGGTGTCGCTGCGTGGCTCGTCTGGAGAGCGGTCTTGTGCTTCGAGAGGCAAAGCCGGTACCAGCAGTAACGTGAACAGCAGCAGCAGCAGCAGCGCAGTGAAATCCTGCATCCGCCAAGGGAAGCACTTACCACGCTGCTGCACGGGCGTGCGCGGTGCAATTGCAAGCCCTTGCACAAAATACAGCCTGCTTTGGTGGCACGGGACAGCCCCTCCAGCTGGGACAGGAGGGTAAACTCATGAAACAGCATGGAAAATGAATTATTTAGGGGCCTGATATTTAACAAAAAACAACAGACAACTTCCCAGGTAGACTTGTTCCTCTTCTGCAAGCGTCAGTGTGCACAGGAGAGTGGCAGCAGCAGCTGATGTGACGGGAGCGAGAGCTGCCCCAGTGTGGCACTGGGCTGGACCGACGAGGACAGCGTCCCACAAACTTCAGCAGATGATGCGTGGGTGCAGAACTAGCAGCCTTACGTCTCCTCGCACGGAGGGAACCCACATACAGACGAAAGGTGCGCAAGAGGGCCAGAGAGCATTGCAAAGAGTGTGGCCAGCAGGTGCAGGGAGGTCATCCTCCCCCTCCGCTCTGCCCCGGGGAGGCCACATCTGGAGCGCTGTGTCCAGTTGTGGGCTCCCCCGTTCAAGAAGGACAGGGAACTGCTGGAGAGGGTCCAGCGGAGGCTGCGGAGATGCTCAGGGACTGGAGCGTCTCTCTGCTGAGGGAAGGCTGAGAGCCCCGGGGCTGTTCAGCCTGGGGAGGAGAAGGCCGAGAGGGGATCTCAGCAATGCTGACCAGTATCTACAGGGCGGCTGGCAAGAGGATGGGGCCAGGCTCTTTCCAGTGGTGCCCAGCGACAGGACAAGGGGCAACAGGCACAAACTGGAACACGGGAAATTCTGTCTCAACATTCTTTACTCTGAGGGTGCCGGAGCACTGGCACAGGCTGCCCAGAGAGGTGGTGGAGTCTCCTCCTCCAGAGACATTCCAAACCCGCCTGGATGTGTTCCCCTCCACCCTGCTCTGGGTGACCCTGCTCTGGCAGGGGGTTGGACTGGATGAGCTCCGGAGGTCCCTTCCGACCCCGGCCACTCTGTGGAGGAGAAGGAACAAGCTGGGAGCTAGGCCCAGCTCAGCCCACAGGCTTATGAACACCAGGGGAGGCTGCGGGGCTTCACGGGGAGGGCGTGAGGGAAGAACGGGATCCCTGTTCCCATCCATGGTGAAAGACCTCAAATCCTGCCCTTTGTGGCTGTAGCCTCAAACTGGTGCTGGGCTCCCAGACGTGCTGCACCATGCCGTACCGTGCCCACCTCTCCTGCAGAAACACACAGCCTGTAGGAAACTACAGGAACAAATGTCATCAGCATGACAAATTCTTCCTAAAGAGCAGCAGTTAGTTTAATATTCTATTTTTTTAATAAGGGTTATAAATACAGCCCTGCCAATGAACATGGCAACCTCGGCCATTGCATTTCCATCGGTACGACCCGTGCTGGACCCGGTTCAGTCCTGTCAGCGGTCGTGGTGCTGTAAAAGCTGTGCAAGCTCCATACAGATAAGCCCTCCCTAACACAATCTCCACCTATGACATGGCCTTAAACCAAGCCTGTGTATAAATATCAAGTCAAAGCTGTCCACAAAGCACTTCTGGGTGAAGACGCACAGGGTTCTTTCCACTTCCAAGGAACAGCACACCCATGCCCTCCTCCCCTGAGCAGGTTTTAGACATTAGAGGAAATTCAGGCCCAATATGTTCCCTGCTGCCGCCTGGTTTTGTGCCCGCAAAACACATTTTGCTTCTTCTGGACCCCAGAGAAGCTGCGTTGCCACCCTCCAGCATGCAACAAGTGGTGAGAAGCCCTTGCTGGCCTTCAGTCCATCTTGCTTTCTGCTGAGTCCATGCAGCTGAACGCCAGCGGGGCGGAGAGAGACAGCACCAAACTGAGGGAATTAGAGATTAGCAGAATTATTTTTCACCAGGGGACTGCCCTACTAAAGGCCCAGCTGCAAGGGAACAGAGCAGATCCACCAGCTGCTGCTAAACCATCCTGATAACGACATGAAGCAGTACAGAAAAATGAAGTTAAAAGATTTCAGACGGGAAAGTTGCAGGCTGGAGGGGAACTATGTATCAGAACCTCTTCTAGGAGACAGCAGTAATGAATGAGAAGCAGCTGCTGCGGTCCGGAGTGAGATCGTTTCTGCCACCCAGAGCACTTCAGCAAACCCAAATCATCCTGATGTTCGATGAGGAATAACGGGTTGCCCTGGAAGAAAAAAGAGTTGATGCCAGGAAGAGACAGAGACGCGACATACAGAAATGCTGAAAAACTCTTCACACTGCCAAGCAGCCTACACAGTGGAACAGCAACGGGAGAGGTTCACCGTGAGCCAGAAAGCACTTTTGGCGGCGAAGCAGGATCTCACGGTGAGCGGCACGGTGCTGCCAGCTCTGCTCACCCTGCATGCCGGGCAGGGCAGGGCAGGGCAGGGGAGCCGGCACAGCCCAGGGCTGCGGTGGGTGGGAAAGTCCCCGGCCGTGGCACCGCCGGCCTCTCCCCTCCAGCACAGATACAGAGCAATGCTGCAACACGAGGCAATACCGTGCAGCTTTCCAGGCACCTTCCATGTGGCTCCCCTCCTCCACTATTTATTGGCATATACTCAGGGGCTTTTCTGTCCCCTGAAATGTCCCACCTACCAACGCAGAGGCCGTTCTATATTTACTCTCCCCCTTCCCACGCAGCTTTCAATGGAAGAAATCACCCAAGATCACCAGGTATGGTTCAGAGCCCCAGATTTTGAGACCTTCTCCCAAAAGTCGCACAACCTCAGCCTCCCTCGCCTGCCAGAGGCGAGCTGGATAGGTGTTAGCTGACTTCACGTAGGAGGCCACCATGGCATTAGGACAGACCCCAAGAGGTACAGTATAGGACAGTTTTGGAATAAGATGATTAAGTATCTGTCCACCAAATGAGGCTTCAGTACTGGGAAGGAGGAAATGCTTACCAGAAGACCCACAACTAGGGCTCCTCTTTGTCAACCCTGAATGTGCCCATGCTGTGGCGAAAAGGATTTAGTCTCTAGCACCCAGCCAAAACACAGCTGGGTCAACGTTTCACTATCTGAGGGAGGAGGAGGGGAGTGGAGACAATGTAAAACAATGTCCCACGGAGCTTCTTCTGCAAGACTGCATGCATGGAGCTGGTTCTTTATGGAGGTCTCCATCCTGATCCGCTCTTGTGCTGTATGGCCAAATTCTCCCTTTTCTTGGGTTGTCTGATCCCACCCCAGCACACGACAATCCTTTTCCACCAAAGGCATAGCCCACACTGAAAACCTGGGATTGTTCTGGAGCCGCTGTCCACGTTCACCCCTTGTGGGTCTACCAGGCTTCAAATCTGTCAAGGGGTTGTCAAAAAAGCAGGCTGGGTGCTACCAGTTTACCATGAATTGCTCCTGACAACCCAGCTGGTTGGCTCTGGAATGATAACAACCTGCTTTTGGCCTCATATGGCCCTTCGCACACTTGTCCTCTCCCTGAGGAACCAAGAAACACACGTGCGAGATCTCATCCTCAGCCACACACATCTCCCAGACTGCACCAGCCAATCTGCAACTGCAGGAAGCCACAAGTCCCATCCCAAATTTGATTCTGCTCCAAAAATCTCTGCACAAGCTGCCTTCCTCTGCCCAGCTCTGTACTCAACTCCACATCCCGCTGCATCACGCCGCTGCCAAAACACTCAGAGGTGCACTTTGTGCCTTCCTGAGAGCTGCCCAAGTACCGGCACTCGATGCAATTCACTGTTCTTAACAGTGGGAGGGAGACTCCTCTTAACAGTAGGAGAGGGATCTTGCCACCAGCTACGGCAAACAAAAAACGGGGCACACCAGAGCTAAGCTCCCATTTCCACCTGGGACCTTCAGCAGGGACAAAACCTGCCAACAGACCACAAAAGTGGTTTCGAATATGACAGTTTATGACATTCAGCTGTCAACTCTATTAAAGGACAAATCACCCATATTAATTCTGCATGCTTTCCTTGCATTACCTACCACAAGGCAGCAGCCCCAGGGCAAAGTTTAGTAGTGCGAATGCAATGCGATGCTTCATGTCCATACTGGTGCGATGCCTACTCCTGAACAATACTGAGATGCCACGAGACATCTCATGGTTAAATCAACTCCCGTCGATTCACCGGGAACTGAGAAACATCAGTATTAAAACCAGGTTAAAAAAAGTTCCCCATTCCCTTTCTCTGCTCATATATCAAGGGGCTCAAATGCCAGTAGTGAAAATAAAATATCAGGACACTTGCTGTTAGACTCCATACTCGGGAGAGCATTACCGATGCTTACGCACCCTGGAAACCCAGGACAAGCCCAAGTAAAAAGCCATGTGCTCTGCCCACATATACAATTCTGATAACAAAAAAAAAAATCTAAGCGTCATCCCCCAAGCACTGCTTTTTAATTTTGCAACTACTTTGCAACTTTCTCAATTGTTCTCATGATCTTTAATTGTGCCTCACTAAAGGAAGAAAGAGATCTGCACCCAACTCAGCTGCTATTTTTCCAGTTTGCTGCTGTTCCCATATAGTTTTCAAATTCATTCCTCTGCCCTAGCCCTCTACAACAGACCACCAAGCTTTTATACTACTTTTTTTTTTTTTTTAAGACCAGTGCAAAACCAGATCTATGGGTGGAGCAAGAGTTAAATTCTGCCAGCTACACTTGCATGACAACTCCAAGGGAGGAAGAGAAAACCCCACAAGCGCTCAAGAACAATCTCATTAGCCGATCATAACATTTCTGCCTGCGAAGAAGCCAAAGTGAACAATTTGTTCAGCTGAACACCCGCCCCCACCCTGCGGCCAGAAACATCAGCTTCTGAAGGGCTCTTCTATTCACAGCAT
>VZSZ01000376.1:40889-53874 GCA_013398815.1 Ibidorhyncha struthersii | reverse complement strand
GGGGGGGAGGCAGGGCGCAGGGGGCACCCACCCCCCAACCTGCTCAGTGCACAGAAAAAAACAAAGCTCCCAAACCACCTCCACAGCCCTCTAACAGATTTTATGGTGATTCAGGACAATTTAAACTACTTTAGAAACAGCCTAACATAGATATACTTGAATCCCCTCTTTGAGAGAGCAGTTTTCCCCTGAAATAAAACGGGGGATGACTTATGTCGTTGACCAACACCATCCCCATCTGCATACCTCAGTATCAGGCTTATCTTAACAAGATTTATACTCTGAAGTGCAAATGGTTTCAGAAAGCATCCTCAGAAAAGGAAATAAAAACCAAGCCATCCTACTAAACTATCCTTCTTCCCTTAAACGCAGTACTTTGAAGAAGAGTATCTGCTGTGCAGGAGGAATCCCAGCAAGTGGGCAGGGAACAAGCCAGCAACTTCTATGGCGATACACACACAGCAAAGAAACTGTACTCCATTGCTCATCAGGAAACTCAAAATCATCATTTTATTGACCTCCCATTTGGTGAAACACCACCCGCATCACCTGTGGAAACTTGTAACTTTAGTTCTCGCACAGCCCTGTGCCACGTTCAGGGTCCAGCTGCGCTGCAGAAATGGAGTTAACAGCCGAAAACAGCAGTGTGGGAACACTATCGTCGGAGGGTGGAACGCCACACCGCCCCAGGCACCACACAAAGCACATGGGCTCGTGTGCTGATGATACAGCATTTCATCCCGATGTGTAACAACTTGGAGCCCACCACCTCCCGGGTTTGGATCCTGCAGTGGTGACTCACGACGTGTCGGTGATGCTGAGTCACTCACCGTGTGTGTGCTGGCCCTTTCTCAGTCCCATCCATGATCCCAATGGAAACCCATGAATCTCAAGAGGAACATGTGGCAGCTTTCACCAAAGCCCGGAAATAGGAGAACGGTCTCTCAAAAAAGGTTGAGTGCCCCTCTGCTTCGCTCTGGGGAGACTCCCCTGCAGTGCTGCCTCCAGCTCAGGGGTCCCAACAGCAGAAGGACACAGAGCTGTTGGANGGCCAGGTTGGACGGGGCTTGGAGCAACCTGGGCTGGGGGGAGGTGTCCCTGCCCAGGGCAGGGGGGGGGTTGGGATGAGATGATCTTTAAGGTCCCTTCCAACTCTAACCATTCTATGATCCCTTAGTAGGTTTTGGGTTTAGGAACTGGAAGGACGCAATAAGCATCTTCTGTTTGGATGGTGACCCTAAAATACTCATTAAGGCCTTCAACAGAAGGATCTGTGGGATTTCAGACACCAACTCTCAAGCAGGGTCTGCACACGATGTCAATACATTTTGTCCACACACCAGCAGCTCCTTTGTGCTTCCCTCCGTTGTGCCCACCTCACCTACGGCCAAGCCAACAGGAACCAAATCACGGCTGGGATCAACTCCATGCCAGCGGGTATCAGAACGAGTCCCAGGCAGTAGATCCCAGGGGACAGAAACACACTCCTGTCCCCTGTGCCAACCTGACAGCATGACTTACGTACTCGCAACACGGTGATGCAAAGGGGACGCCTTCCAAACAAGGACACGGGAGCCAGTCAGCGAGACAACAGGCAGAGAGTGGGTAGCAATAAGGGGTGATGCTTTCCCAGAAGAGCTTCCCATCTCCACCTGGTTCTGCCCAGCAGGAAAACCTCTGTGCAGGAGAGCCCGCAGCGGTCTGGACTGTGCCACAGCTGCCTGGGACAGGCATTCAGGCACCTTCCAACCATTTTTCAGAACTTGCCTTCCTCTGCTTCTGTTGACCTGCAGCAAAAGCAACTTTTAAAACTTGCTCCTCGCTCTTACCAGGCAAGGAAGTCAAGGCACAGGCCACCGATGGCTCAGTGCTATCTTCAACAGGAGCCTCCCGTTAGCACAGCATAGATGAAAAATGTGCACTCTCTACCTTTTCAGCTTCAGCTTCCTTCCATTAACGAGCGAATCCGCAGGGATATGGAAGTGTGAGGGGAAAATACATAGACTAGAAACCACCACTTCAGTGCTGGAGAGCACTCCAAGCTTTTCTTGGTTTGCGTTTATCATTTCATTACTGTTTTTCATAAGCTTAAAGGCAAAACATTGAGCAACCTTATTAGTGTTCCTCTTAGCACCTCCGTCTCATTCGTTCCCAAAGACTACCACAGAGAGCATCTTCCCAAAGTGCTCAACTCCCCATGCCAACACGCACACACAGATGCAGCTCCAGCCCTCTGCTGACAATAACCCCAGTTCCCGTGAAGCTCTTGCTCTCCTCTGCTGCCGTACCGCTCCCCCCAGACCTGCTTAACCTCTTCAGTTATCTCAAGGTGTCACCTACTTAAAAGAAGAAGAAAAAAGAAGTCCTAATTTTCCATGAAGCCCAGAAAGACCCCTAACCCTAAGGGCTCTGTGACATGGGGTACCCCTTAACCGTAAAGAGACTTCAACAACATGACCGTCATACCCTTGTGATTTCACTTTCTATTGAGTTCATGACCAAGGCATAAATCTGGCAGCACGTCGATCGGGCGGAAGCAGAATAGCACGGCGCAGCAGAAGGCTCTGCTCAGTCTCAGAACCGAAGTTTAGGTATTTTTTTTTTCTTTCTTAGTTTCCTGAATGCTTTTAAGATCTTTGTTGCAATTCTTCACGCTAGTTACCGGGGCTAGGTTTGAACTTTTGCGATATTTCAAATCCAAGTGCCCCAGATCTTTACACTATGACATTTATGCAATGCCCCAAGCATTTATTCAGCTGACAGTCTGAAAAACAGCCATTCCAAGCTTTAGCTGCTCTTCAGCCTTTAGCAGCAACAATTGTTCTGTGACAATACCCTAAAAATTCTGATTTTATTCTTTTGGCTATGCCAATGAAAGTACTTTGGCCTGAATCCTGTTTTGGCACCCACGAGCTACGGAGCAAGGTGTGGGGAGAGAAGGGGAAGGTAGGGGAGCAAGCTGGGGACGGGAGGTGGGAATCAGAAGAGCGTGGACACGAAGAGCTGGCTGTTACATCGGCAAAACCAACTCTCCAGATGCACAGCCAAGCAGCCAGCTGAAAAATACCACGTTTATAAGAGAATTTATTGGACCACTTTTTCAATATAGTTCTCCACATGCTCACCAGCAACTACGCAGGCACAGCAGCCAGCAGCGCAGCTAATACTGCCGACGCGCAGAATTTGTCTGATCATCTCTGTACCAGAAAATGCAAAATGTTACCCCCTGCAGCTGAATTCAGGAACAAGAAGGTAAGACTATACCATGCACGAACGGTGGTTATAGCTAAACAACAAAGTTTGCTCCAATTGGAGCACACTTTCAGTTCATTGGGAATTTTGCCCTTAAAGCTCTGATTAATATGCCATTCTCAACAATACGACCTAAGTACCAAGATGCCCACCTTTCCCCCCCCCCCAAATGCCTAAAACAGGATTGCTCAAGTTCACAAGTACCTTCTTCCAGGAGCATATCCTCCCTTTTGGCGAATAAGGCCCTTTATCAATATTACAGTTTTCCTTATAACAGCTTCCTAACAGGTCTGGGTTGCACAGGACAGGACGATCGTTACCTTTTTAGACCCACGTTTTTCATTAGTAGTTATACTTCTTCCATTAGAAAGTAGAAAGTGGCAGAAGCACTAAGCCAATGGAAAATTTTCACTTCATTTTCTTCCTCCTCTTCACACCACAGGTGAGATTTCAATAGGAGATTTACAACCTCCCACCGGCAGACTCGGTAGCGAGGGACCAGCGACTCCTGTGCAGTGAGAAGAGGATCCAGTACATGGTAACAGAGGCTGGTTTTACCATCTTCACTGTGCACCACGAGCACGACCAGCAACAACTATAACAAGCCGTTTTCTTGAATTTCTTTAAAATAAGAGGTCCTGAAATACCTGACAAATTGCACACGTTGCAACTCCATCCTCAAACTCTGCTTGCTGCCAAAGCACCGGAGAAGCACGTGCAGGCAGACATACTGGCAAAGACCACAAGCCGAGCATCCCCCCAACACATCCCTGTAGAAAACCACCATCCTCTCTAGGAAACGCTATAAAAGAAATAAAAGCTGCTGGGACACCCTCAAGTCAAAAACCAGCTCATGGACTGGGACAGCCAGGGCTTCCAGCAGCGGTCAACATTTTCCAAGAAGTTACGGTTGAGCAAACAAACCGCTTCCCAGCTCCCGGTCTCCTTCAACCAGCAACAAGATACCACCTCACACTTGGCAGCACAGGACAATTTGACTTTTTTGGACTGCTGTAAACCAAGCTTCCCTGAAATTAATGCAGTTAAAACATCAAGGAAGAGAAGGAAGGGGGTTGTTCGGTGTCTTAAATTCTTCAAACAAAAGTTAAGTGCACAACAGAGAGGAGACAATTACAGCAGAGAGTAAACCGTTTGAAAAGTTATTACACTTGTTCAACAGCAAAGCCCTTTGTATGTGTGCAAATAGAGCATTTTGGTGTCAAAGTGGGGGAGCGCTCACTATAGACCATTAGTGGCACAATCCCTGGGGAAACGAGAATAGAGACTATGCAAATCAGGATCTATTGTTAAAAGGGAAAATTTATTTCACATTCCTGAGCAGCAGTGTTCCTGGAGCATAACAATTGGTGAGGCCCTTCTGCTGAGTACTGCACATTTTTATGCTCCACAGTAAATCAATATTCCATAATACAGAAACTATGTTAAATTACTGCCAGTGCGAGGACAGCAGCTCAGAGCTCCAGTTGGTGAACAGCATTAATACAACAACGTGTCAGACCAGGACTTATTTGGGCCATGCTTTTCATTGTTCAGAAGAGTTTACTGAAGGCAGAATTTATGGAATTATTCTCCAGGACGTTAAAACCTTCCAGCTCACACCACAGAGAGAACAGCGCCGGCAAAGGCGGTTTCCTGACTGTGCTGCCCTCAACTTGATCTAAACAAGTGCAACTGCAGCGATCTCCGTCCGGCAAAGCTTTCCACTTGGGCAGCACCAGCAACACAATCTCATGACGAGTCGATACCCAAGAAAAACCATAGTTAATCTTGAAGTGAAGAATTCCTTGGATCCCCATGCCCCAGCTCTCCTCGCAGGTGGAGGAGATGACTGACTACGCCTTCCGTATTCACCAACCTTCCAGCAATGGAGCTGGTAGGGACTCACTGTGGAGCAACACAGGATGCAGACATCGGCCCAAACCGTTTTCAACTCCTCATCCCCATCAATCCAAGCAGGACCGAATCGAACAGTCCAACAAATAAAACACGCTCTGATTTTCCTCATGGTTTAGCTTCCAGGAGACACGGGGTCTTCCTTTTCTCCCCCAGCTAGTACCCACGGACAGAAGGGAGTAGCACTGGATACTCCCATCATTCCAGGAATGAAAATGCAGCTTCAGTCTCTTCACTTTTTATTATGCAGCCGTTAAGGCCTGAGGTCAAAGGGTGTTTTGTCATGGATCACAGGGAGTGGGGGTGTTTTTGTTTAACTCCACAGGTTTTGCAGCCCAAGATCAAAATGAAACTTCAGGGTAAGCGATTTCACTGAAGCATGCATCTTCTCCGGGCCTGGGAAATTTCTGCACGACTGAGATGACCTCACCCTCCTTATCTGCCCTTTAACGCCCCGGGAGGAAAAGGAGAGCACTCTGCAAACACGGGGGCTCAAAACACGGAATTCCAACGTGAAATTTGTGCTCATAAATACAGCTCTGAGCATCACAAAATTGAGCTCTGCTCTGTACTTGAAGCACGAAAGCCCAAAACCCTTTTCACAAAAGTCTCTTCCAAAGTTTTTTTTCCAGACTTTTCACTGCTCATTACAGCAAGTGGGTTTATAAGCTCACAGAGAGGTAGAAATAGAGAAAACCACATTTGTTTGGACCATGTAGTGTCATTAGGACAATACAGATAGAAGCCAAGGAGGATTTCCAGCTGAAGCTATCATCGATGCCAAATACGTCTGAAATGGGCTAGGGTGGGCAGGGAGGAAGGGTGAACTAATGGATTTTAGGGAATATTGAAATGGCAAACAGAAGCGTAACAGCATCAGTGGTACGCCTTCGCCCATGGGGTACAGTCCCAGCGCTCCCCCAGCTCCCCACCTTCCAGGGGAGAAGCAAGAAGCAATCCGCTTCCCGAGGCCGTCCGGGAGAGCTGTGCCACAGGAGGAGAGGGAGCAACCGCATCCCATTCCCGCTCGCTCATGGGCTTGCCCTGATTTCCAAGCCTTCGATCCCAGCTGCTTCAGAGTTGTAGGAAAAATGAAAATACATGTTTGGGTATTTTTTGTCTTAAAGCACAGGGAGGTCATCCCGGCTCAGAGTACTAGTAGCACCAGGCCTTTGGGGAGAAAAGGACACCTGCTGAATAAAGCTGCGGCTATCTGGGGTTTCCCGGTTCAAAGACAGGGAACTGCTGGAGAGGGTCCAGCAAAGGGCTATGGAGATGATGAGGGGACTGGAGCATCTTTCTTACGAGGAAAGGCTGAGGGACTTGGGGCTGTTCAGTCTGGAGAAGAGAAGACTGAGGGGGGATCTTATCAACGCTGATAAATCCTTAAAGGGCGGGTGCCGGGGGGATGGGAACAGTCTTTTTTCAGTGGTGCCCAGTGACAGGACAAGAGGGAACGGGCACAAACTTGAGCATAGGAAGTTCCATCTCAACCTGAGGAGGGACTTCTTTGCTGTGTGGGTGGCAGAGCAGTGGCACAGACTGCCCAGAGAGGGGGGGGAGTCTCCCTCTCTGGAGCCATTCCAAACCCGCCTGGACACCGTCCTCTGCCACTGCTGGAGGTGCCCCTGCTCTGGCAGGGGGTGGCACTGGGGGAGCTCCAGAGGTCCCCTCCGACCCTGACCAGTCTGGGATTCTGTGATCCCCTCTGTCATCACAACGCTCTGCTCCTCCGCAGCTCACCGCCCAGAGGAGTTCACACTAACGCCTGTACCCACAGAGGAATGCCCTAACGCCGTCCCCCGGCAGACAAAGATTGCCTCTTCAGTCTAAAATAGAGCGAGGATAAAGCTACACATCAATATTAAATCTGAAGGTCATTTAGTCAAGGGAAGGGGCAGACGTGCTATTTCTGGCATCGATCCGAAAGAAGTTTCCTCTCTCAACTCAAAGAGCCCTTCCAGTTAACACAGAAATAATACATTTCTGGCCTCTGAGCCAGAAATGGGATAAAATAATCCTGGCTAAAGGACTTCTATACAGTACAGGAGCGTGAAAAAGTCCAGAGAGAAATGGAAAGAGGAAGGGAAATGATGACAGTAAACGAACGTGAATCACACTACGTTCAGCTTTGCCTGAAGCCACGGAGAAACACAGCACGAAGCAGTCCTGGAGCACCGGGGTAGCACGGGCAGGGAGAAGGGTGTCTGCTTCTGGCTACTGAACTGTGGGCAAGCAGCACTACAGACAGAAGATCAGAAGGCAAAAATTAAGGAATTAGCAATTACGTTCCACAGCAAAGGACACAGAAATGTTTCACGGCACTGCATCAAACCTGAGGCCAGGCTCCCAGTAAGGATGCAGGGGTAGCTGCTGGGGTTGGGGTAGATAAACTGGGGGGAGCTTTGGGCAGAGCTGTCCTGGAGGGGTGGCTGAGAATGGCCAAAACAGCACACTCAGAGGCTGTGAAAATCGAGTTTTATTTCCATTAGGAGAAGAAAGGCACAATCTGCATTGTTCGGCCACGTGAAACCCCTTTTATAACAGATGCTCCGGCATACAAAGGACTGAAGAAACACAGGATTCAAACATCAAACGGGAGACACAAAAGAGCATCTCTGCTTTCCAAGAAAGGACCAAGCTCTGACCAGGTCGAAGAACCTTCCAGAAGAGCAACTCTGGCCACTAATGAACGTCACTAATGAAGGGTTTTCGGGGAACTTCTCATCTCATCTGCATGCAGCAAACCGACACGTCGTGTCACTTCCCTCTGCTAGCGCTTGCTACAGTTTTCACACCAGCGGACGTCTGTCAACACCCATGAATTTCTTGGGCATTCCTGGCTCCTTTATCAAGTTTTCCATCAAAAAGCTTATTTAATGAATCTGCAAGTCCCTCTGCACAGCCCCACGCAGCACAGTTTAAGAACCACTGTTTCAGCCCTCACTATCCTCTGAACATGTCTGCCAGCAGCAATTAAAAACCCAGCAATTTCTGCGAGAACAAAATGCTGATTTAACTAGTACAGAAGTCTGCTTCGAGTCAGACCAACGCCAGGCAGCGCCTCGTAGCTGGTGTGTGCACCAAACACCCGGGCGATGCAGTACCGTACCACGGGAAGAAGCGTCACTGCTGAGCTGTGATCCGTCTTTTCCGTTTAAGTAACTATAAACCAGATTCATCCCCAGCTTCAGCGGGAGCTGGGGAGTTCAGGAGAGCAGGTCATACCAGCAGTACACGCACCTAACCAGTAACAGATGCACTCTGTGCTGGAGAAACTTTGATTTTGGCTTGCAAAGCTGTTCCGGACAGCATTGACAGCAGCAAGAAGGGGGTATTTGACAGAACACAGACCCGAGTGCACAGTCGGACCTGTCTCCACGAGGCTGCAGAGGTGGCAAGGGCTGTCCTGCGCACCCTCACGGCAGCACGGCACGGCAGAGGTAAGAGGTGACACACACTTCAGCCAAAAAACATCATCAGGATGATCTGCTAGGAAATAATCAAGACAAAAAGGACCGAACGCTCCACTTGGCAAACCATCTGAGGGCTGCAAACGGAGCTGTGTCGGTCAATGTTCTCTCCTCCACCCTGGCTGCGTGCACTGCCCTTCGGTGCAAGGAGAAAACACACTTGGCACAAGCGGCTGGGAGTGAAAAAGGGGTAAAGAAAAGGGGGAAAAAGCTCGTTGCCGGAGCTCCACCTGTCCCCTGGACAGACGACTTCAGTCTCAATGCTGTCGAGCCTCCGTCCTTCGGCAGAACTCAATGCACTGTAAAACAAGGACCTCCCCCCAAACATAGTTTTATCCACAGGAGGCCTCCGCTACTCACTGTGGGCTGACAAAGGCCTTAATGTTTAAACTTACAGATACCCTATTTATTTTCCTGAAAAGAGTATGGGGTAATTCAAACCCTGAGAGAGCACGCATGCCTTAGAGAGGGAAGGAAGCGGGATCTGAAGAAGTCCGCAGAGCTCTTTTCTGCAGGGCTCAGAGCTAGCGCTGCTAACCAACAGTGGAATTCCTACGGGAACCGTCCAAACTGCAAATCGCCGTTTGCTGGATGAACCCCCTGAATTGCCACGAGATCCTGCAGGGGAGACACCCACTGCCGCTCCCCGCTGCCCTGTTCTCACGGGCTCCTCAGTGTCGCAGGTCCCAGCGGTGGCAGCTCGCTGGCCCAGCGCCCGCCGTGGCTGCGCGTGGTTCCAGCAGCGGCTACGAGCCCCGTGTCCACCCCGGTGAAAGGAGCAGTCAGGATGTGCCAAATACCGGCGGCCACACTGGGCCAGTTTAGACGTATGTGGTCGGGCAGATCAGCAAGAAAGCGGGTTCCTCTTTAACCAGGTTGCTCTTTAGATGGCCACGGTATTAACTTCAAAAGTAACATCCAGCTAAAAGCCGCATGAGAATGGAGAATGAACAGTTTACACAGGTCTCTGTTTTGCTTGATCATCCCAGAGTTGCACCAGATTTCACGGTGAGTTTTCCTTTAGATAAAGGGAAAAGTTTGTGGCAGCCCCTTGTTCACATCAGTTGCAATGGGTAAAGAAGCAAGTTCTCGAAAACAGAGATTCTCACAAAACCAGTAAATTCTTAACTGCAGCTCTTCTGCGGTCATCATTTACAGCATGTTTACATCTTCAACACGGAAAAAAACATTATGCAAAGGTGAGAAAAAACTGGCTACACGGGTTTCCTCACCCCCCAAGTGTCAGGAGGGGGAGAGGTGGCCGTCAGTACAGGCGTAAGCAGATGTGACATTCAAGTGCTGCCCGTCCTCTCCCCAAACCTGCCTCTCACATTGCTCAGAAAATCCACTTAGCCTCAGTCCAGTACTTCAGACAAAGGAATTCCACGATACGCGCTTCAGTTCAACAACTAAAACACAAGCTGCCCCCGCCCTCCTGTTCCGACCACGTACAGGTTGCGCAGCCAGAGCGAACCAGAGCCCCAGCACCTCCCAAACTCCACGCAATGCAAAACACGCCAACATCTCTCCTAGCCTCGCTGCAGCTTTTCATAAGACAACACTACCCAAAAAAACCCTCAACCCACAGGGGGTTTAGCTTAGTATATAATGGAAGTTTCATACAAAACGCAGTTTTTATTTCAAGTTTCTACACGCACATAGAAACCTTTAAGTCGCTCCCACTCCGCAGCGCTCAGAAGGGCACGAAAATGAATTATGTGATTTCTGAGCGCTTCGAGCACTAGCTTAAAAGTTTACGGGCTGGAGAATCAACTCCCGGGTTTTCTCTCCAGTTCTTCTGGTAAGACATCAACATCCCAGGGTGTCCCACTAAACACCAGATGTATTTTTGTTACCGTCTCCCTCACAACTCCTGCTGCACTGGGCAAGACCCTGCTGTACCCGAGATACCCAGACCCCACACAATTACTCCGTTTACAGTGCACAGCTTGAAGTACAAACCTCTTGGCAATGTGTGATTTTGATCCAAACTCCTTCGATGTCACTCCCTCGGTTCATGACCTGTTTCCATCTCTAAAACATACTTTTTCTCTGTTACCAAACGGTTATTAGGTCTCTAGTCACGCTTTGGGCAGGGGAGACAGGCTTCACATGATAAACTCTGAATAATGCAGAGAGTCCAAATACATAAAGTCACAAGTGTGCAGCCACATTTCTTCTACAGAGCCAAAAGGCATCAGCCCACGAGATTTATAGAAGACGTGAACTATCACCGAGAGCAGAGATATGGAATTAACCCCAGGGTAGGCGCCGAGGAGGAAACCCACATCTGCCCAGAAAGAAAAGCGAAGAACAGACAAAAAAAAAAAAAAAGGAAGGACAAGAAGTTGTCAGCAGCGTATGTGGTTGTATATCCACGGTAAACTGTGTGGGACTCTAATACTTGACCTTATTTACTATATCGCACAGGAAAACCTTCCCTTCAGGAGTAGGACACTACAGAATCCTGACCAACGGCTGACATCCATCTTCTGCAACGTGGCAGAGCGGTGGTGGGGAGGAAGAAGGTCTTACGGTTTGCGAGGCTCGAAGCTGGGACTCCAGTCCTGAATCTGCTAATTCTCTGCTCCATCACAGATTTGCCTTTTGATCCTGGATGCGTTACTTGACATCTTTTTCTCATCTATAACACGGCCAGAGGAGTTCTGGCTCACCTTCAAGAGTAGCTGTTATCTATGGTGTATTTATTGTCCCAGGCAGAAGATTGCTTTAGACGGGAAGGGATTTACTATCACAGAAGAAATTCCACTGTAACCATCAATTTACTACCTTCTTTCTTTTAATTAATTAAACACATGCCAAAAAAAGTTCTCTCTGATCAAGACAGCGCACCCTCCCAAGCAGAGTGGAGGCTGGCGAGAAAAAGCAGAACAAAGGGAGATTTTTCACCTTTTTTCATCGCTGATCACAGGGCCACGCTCTCCAACTGCAAGGGCTGGAGCTTGCAGGCAAGTGTGCCCCTTCGGAGTAAAATATGTATCTTACATATAAACAGACAAGTTTAGAAGTGACTATATGGACTTTATTTCATTTTTTGAAATTAAAGAAAAAGGGAGGAGGTCAGCAGCAGGTTAACAATCCACTCCTTGTAGTAATGCGTAGGCGAGAGCTATTGTTTGGGCTTTTTATTAGTTCAGCTACATGAGGCATCGTCTATGCAAATCCGGGGAGCAGGAATGCGCAGCCGTTCGTATGTCACGACTGGTTACATGCTCCGGGACACTTTCTTGTTCCCTCCCCGCAGCTCAGGTCCTTCCCAGAGATGCTTTCGCTATTTCATAAAGCTGAGGAAAGGACACGCTTTGTTCAGCAATTCTTTTTGTCCCCCGTGCTCCATTTTCTTTCCTCAGTGTCTCAAGAAAAAAAAAAAGAAACTGAAGAGCTGTAACTATTCCTCCCCTTTAGTAATCTTGAGTATGTTTTTCAGCATGCCTGACGTACAGAAGAAAACATATGATCTGATCCACAGCAGTCTACATCAAGACGGGATTTGCCCCCCCCCCTTTTTCTTTTTTAAATCCAGCCTTCCCCCAAAGCTCTGATTTCACAGTGACCTTGCCAGCTTGTGCATCGGAGACCAGCCAATAATTAGTTGCAAAGGAAGTGGCAAAATTTCCTACATACATTTGCCGAGAAAGCCCCGAGAAAGTGGGGGCGTGGAAGTCCAGTAAGTTTTCAAACCTGCCATCCCTTCCCAGCCACCTCTGCCTGGGTAACACTCAATTATGGGAAAAAATAAATGAAACAACGCATTATTTGGAAGCAAATGCACATAAACGTGTGAACGGAGATCCTTAACATTGGATCCGGCACAGGCAGGACAGATCTCTTCCCCATTGCACAGGCAGGAAATTGAAAGGAGCCGCCTTATCAGTACTGCTCCGTGTCCTCCTCCCTCTCTCTCTGTTTTTTTTTCCTTTGCTATCTCGAGCAGAAAAGCCTGGACAATGTAATACCCTTTCCAGAACAAATCCAACCACGCTGCATTGTTCCCGATGTGTATGGCACCATCCAACCCTAATTATGTTAAGTTTTTTTCAACTATTTAGACAAGCCATGAAAAAAATCCCCAATTCAAAAGCACTCTCTCCCTGCTACACGAGCTGCTAGGTGGGACACCAGGTCCTGCGTTGGTGTATTAAACTCCTACTTTACCATGAACACCTACTACTGAGAGATTTGGGGTTTGCTGGCAATTTATTGTTTGCATGCAGTGGTTTAGGTTGGAAGGGACCTTGAACACCACCCAGTCCCACCCCCTGCCCTGGGCAGGGACACCTCCCCCCAGCCCAGGTTGCTCCAAGCCCCGTCCAACCTGGCCTTGA
>VZSZ01000376.1:24679-40770 GCA_013398815.1 Ibidorhyncha struthersii | reverse complement strand
CTCTCCCAGCCTGTCCTCCCAGCAGAGGGGCTCCAGCCCTCCCAGCATCTCCGGGGCCTCCTCTGGCCCCGCTCCAGCAGCTCCGTGTCCTTCTGCTGTTGGGACCCCCCGAGCTGGAGGCAGCACTGCAGGGGGGTCTCCCCACAGCGCAGCAGAGGGGCAGAATATTCCATATTCTCTGGAATATGCAATGAAGAGCAAAAAAGGAGGCATGTCAACACTGGTTGCTGTTGGGCTTCTGCAGAGTTTGAGACCAGCTGCAGCAGATCCGAGCCTTAATCCTTAGACGTGAGAAAGGCGAGAACCCCAACTGCAGCGGGCGACTGGCTGCGGCCGCCCACCGACAGGTGTGGACTCGGGAACCTGGACCCGTGACAGAGCCTCAATGCTCCCCTTCATGCCAGGCATTTCTGGGACAATGAAATCACTGTCCAAAGCTTCGTAAATAAAGTTCCTCTTTGTGAAAGTTGAACTCCAGCAAGCAAACGCTGCAACCCAAACCCGACCCACCTCCTGCCAGGGCTCGGGCACACAAACCCCAGTCTCCAAGTGCTGCCGTGTCCTGCCCTGCCGCTACCAGAAAATTCTCCACACAGCCCGGGGTTTGAAACCAACGTCGTGTGAATTTAACACGAGACCAGAGTCACCCCACCGAACCTGATGGGTAGTCAATGAACCCGGCAAATTTGACGAAGAGGAAATAAGTTTGGTCACAATTCAAACCCTCCTCTGCAACCATTGCATAAAGGGGTTGTGCAAACGTATTTCATAAATAGGTCAGAGAAATGAGAAAGCAAATGACAGACAGATGGCACGGCGAAAGGAGGCGAGGACAAAGAAGGGGGCAAGAGCGTCCAAGCCAAGAAAGAAGCGTCCGAGGAATTCTTCAATGAAATCCCGGTTCGGTTTCACTGCCCCGTGCTCCAAAGTTGACAAGTAGTAAACACGATGTGGAAAGTCCGTTTTACTTTGGGCGGGGGCCTCGTACGTGGAAATCACATCTCCGAGCACAAGATGCTGTTCATGTCCCAGCAACTCAAATTTAGAGGTGTCAACGTCTTCCTGGGAACGGAGCCAAAGTGCACTTATCATTACGGTCTAAAGGACAGCATGAATTCAGGGCACACTACCTTCCACCTTCAGCAAAACTCCTGCTGGCGTCAATATAACCTTTGCACAAACTTTACAAGACAACTATCACCTGGGTGCATTAAAGGAAATTATTACGCCGGCACATTTAGCTATCTGTCAGAAAAAGGGAGGCCCCGGTGCTTAATCTCATTGTCCGACACGATCCCAATACATCCCTCTCGTTGCAGAACCAAGCATGTCAGAACTGCAACACCATTTCAGTATCTTCTCTAAATGTTTGGGTTTTTCAAGTCTAAAGCTCCATATATTTAAAAAAAAAAAAAAAAACAAAATTTTTTTTCTTTTTAACATTTAATTGCTTAAAGATAACTCTTTTTGAAAAGATCTTTGGTACTCCACAGCTTCTTGACCAACCCATCAGTGCAGCTCTCACAACACAGAGCAGACAAACCACATCCTAGACGATGAGCAACCGAAAGGCAAGACCAGGGACAGGAGGCATTTTGAGTAGTTTGTGCCGTAACAAAAATCTAAATAAACCTCAACTGAAGGAACAAAAGTAGTAAGATGCATCACTGACAGCAAGATGGCTTACTTGTACTGACAGCAAATGAAAGCATGAAAACACACTTAACACTTCTGACCATATTTAGCAGACACAAAAGAATATAGGCCAGAATTACAGTACTGGTATTTTATTTTATTTTTAAAGGGAGTGGGGGGAAAGGGTGCTTTTAAAGGATTTTCTGGTCATTCAGGAAAGACTCTGTTGGAATTTGAACACCACTATGAAGCCTTATTAAAAAAAATAAATAGAGAAATGATTCATCCTTAAGCAAGAAAATTTCAAGTGAAGTCACAATGACAACAGACTTTAAAAGCCATCACATCTCGTATTCAAATCTGAGCTCTCTTCAGATGGCACGAGGCAACAAGATCATGTCCACAAGTACTTATATTTGCTACACAGCTTCCCGATCCAACAGGCAAGGGAGGAAACAAGAACTGATGGCTACAAGATCAAACTCGGCACATTCAAGCCAGAAGTAAAAAGTGGTTTTGAAAATCCACTGTAGCTCAAACAAACAGGAATTTACTCAGCTGAAGCACACAGCCGCTACGATGATCTCTTCTTACATAAATGATCTCATCTGGCCTTATGATCTAAGGCTACAGAAAAAGTATTCTTGACACCATTTTTCTCTAAGATTTCTTTCCTTTTTTTCCTGCCAGTTCTCTCAGTACCGTTTTGTCTCCTTTCAGCGGCTTTTCTGTCCCACTGCCCAGCACCCTGCACAGCTCTCTCCAAGCTCAGCCTTGCCCTGTTCTTAAGGCCGGCTGCTGGAAAATCAAGACGCATCAAGACGCAAGGAAGATCACACATGCAGTGTGCTCATTCAGAGAGCACTCCAGCAGAAAATATTTTCAGTCCTAGCAATGTGTCCCAACCATCAGTACCCAGCAAGCACCAGAAGTATTAAAACATTCAGCCGTGCTAACTTTGTCGTGCTATTTTTGAGAGACAGAGCCACGTGTTTGGATCACTTCATGGAATCAGTTCCATCACGGAGGCTCTAATCCAAGGATTTCGTTCTAGCTTCCATTAAATTATCCCCGAAAAGGTGCAGAGTGTTGAGATGCCCTCAACTCACTGTCGCGCACATCAGTGAAATGAGAATTTGAAAGATGGCTGGACAAGGATCAAGAACAGCAAGTTTCGTTTAACACAGGCTGCCTAAAGGCACATATAGAAAATAAGTTACCCAGATGGCAAGGATCCAGCAGAAAGCACTGACATCACATCCAACCCGTGCCACCTTCTTCAAGGAATGCCTGAAATGAAGACGACTGGCAGGCAAGATGCCACCCCTTACACAGATTACCTACTTGCCTCAATTCCTGCTCCATCATCCATTTTCGGCGGCTAGCGGAGGGCAGAAGTGGACACTTTAGCCTGGCAAATCAGCCTGTCAGACAGCACAGCTCAGCTCTGCATCGGTCACCACCCCGCAGCCAGCTGCAAGGGAGGTTTGGTACCAAAATATCTACCACCCTCTAAGCAAGGGATGCTCAGGCACTGGGTGCACCTCCCTCCCGCAGCTGGAAACCCTGCTGGGAGGGCATGTCACCTGGGTGGAGCTTACACCCGCTTCACGTATTATTAAGAGGACAATAAAGAAACTAATTATGTTTGGGAAGTCACTAGTTACTTATAGCATGCTGGCGAGCGCGTTACCTGGACAGCTTCAAGCAGGTCTCCAAGGTGCACGTCGGGGTTGCAGTCCTACAGCCACATGGATGGGGCATCCCAAAACGTCTGGGCAGAGTTAGACATGAAATACAACTGAGCTCAAATGTAGCCAGGTCATTAAAAGCAAACCTCCAGCAGCTGATTGCTAAAAATCTTACTGGGAATATCATTTAAAGAACTTTATCTCTCTTGTACCTAAAAGGGCTACAGGAGAGCTGGGGAAGGACTTTTTACAAGGGCATGGAGTGATAGGACAAGGTGGAATGGCTTCAAACTGGAAGAGGGGAGATTTAGATGAGACACTGGAAGAAATTCTTGACTGTGAGGGCGGTGAGCCCCTGGCACAGGTTGCCCCGAGAAGCTGTGGCTGCCCCATCCCTGGAGGTGTTCAAGGCCAGGTTGGACGGGGCTCGGAGCAACCTGGGCTGGGGGGAGGTGTCCCTGCCCAGGGCAGGGGGCTTGGAATGAGATGATCTTCAAGGTCCCTTCCAACCTAAGCCATCCGATGATTCTATGATTCTTCACTGAAGAGATGGAGATCAGGGTCATATAACCTGTGGGTGTCTGATTTATTACAGGTGATCTGAGTAGGGAGAAATTCAAATACGTAATTAGAAAAGAGGGAGGTGGAACAGACTTGGAATCTTCTTGCAGCTACTCCTAATAAGCAGTCCCAGTGCTTCACCACAGTTATAGTCATCCTCCCAAGTCCCCGTCAAAACTAAATGAATCATGTACCAAGAAAAGAGCAAACAACCGAAAGTGTCCCAGCTGCAATTCACTGGAGAATGTGATTACTCAGATTGTCCTGCAGTTAATGGAAATAGAGGTGTGGTGTGACAGAGGTGACACAGCCGGACTCTGCTGGGCTCTGCCTACAAAATCAGGGTTCAGTTTTCCCTCAAGCACACACAGAAGAACAACCTGTCACAAGCATCTGTCTCCTTTTCTGCTGTTCAGACTGTTGACAAAACCAATAGCCTTTTAAAATTTATTTAGTAATAACAGAACATTTTTTTAAAAAAGAAAAATTAAGCCTCTATTGATTTCACATAGCAGGAAAAAAAAACAGGCTGCACCCATTTTCAACTGTTATTACAGAAAACATATGTAAAACCAGAAAAAGCATTATCTAATTGCAGCAGCACAGCATCCCCACATCTGCTCCCCAGACACCGTGGGTCAGGCTTTACTCAAAGGTACAGAAAGTGGGACAAAGGTAGGGGGAAGGAGGGGGTTAACAAATGTCAAAATTCATTATGCAGCAGTTCTGTTCAACCACCTACTATTCAAGGATGAAGAGTGCTGACCACGTTTATTTTCCTCTTTCCAAGCCCTCACAAGCTCCTGCAAAACCTGTGCGTGTCTTGAGACAAAGCGGATAAATCCTGGGGCAGCGAATAAAGCCTGTGATCCTTCTCGCCACATTTCAATGCTTCTCCTGGCTATATCCTTCTTTTATAGGACAACGTCCCCCCACTTCAAGATTGAGAAACCGTAATTGCTTCAAAACAGCAAAGAATCCTGGAGTAACTATTCTAGACTTCACAACGCTGGTGGGAATACAGCCCTCAGTGAATACAGCTTCAAAAAGCACCCTATGCCCTCTTCCTCTTTCAACTCTCTAAAATAAGGCTTAAGAGGAAATCTGCCAAGACACCGAAGAATAAGGCCACCTGTTCCACTAAGTGAACTAAAGGAAGCAACAATAACCCACTAGCAAAAGCACACAGATAAAGGTTTTTAAAGCTTCACCGCAATGCCGAGCGAGCCCGGAACGGTTCTCAAGGACTTAACGCCCTGTAACATGTCCTCTCGTCCCCGGGAACCAAAGCATCCCCGAGCCACCTGATTCCCCCGGCGCAGGACCGTGGTGCGGCCTCCAGAGATCCCGACAGGCGTCCTCGCAGAGTAATTGTGTTTACTTCAACTATTTTGCTTACCAAATTCAGTCCTTTGGCTGACCGAGATTAAGTCATTACCAGCGGACAGCTTCATGGTTTCTGGAACACGCTATTATGCCAGAAAAGTCATCAGATCCGGTCCTGGAGCTGAGCGAGTGGAAGCAAGAGCTCACTGCTGCCTCGTCATTTTACTAGAAATGCCATCAGTTACATCAGCCCAATTAGAACCTACATGAAAATTTAAAGACTCTCACCAAAAGAATCAATTCGGTGCTCCGCTCCAAGCAGTAGCTGCGATGCGGTCTCCGGGTTTCTGGTCAGATCAGTAAAACGATTCATATTCAAAAGCGATTTGAGTTTTCCTCCGCTACCCAGAGGAACCATCAGCAGCTATTTTTAGCACCCTTTGCCAGCCCATCCTGCGGCGTGCGCCCAGTCAACGTATATACCACTACAGAGCCTGCACAGAGCAGCGCAGATAGAGCAGCCCGCTCTCAAACCTAAGTAAACGTTAGCTAAAAGAAGGTTTAAAGCTGAACCGCCGGGGTAGCTAATGTTTGTGTAGTGCTTTCAAGATGAAAACACTACATGTGCTAAGCATTATCATCAAGTCTAAGGAGAGCAGACTTGGCTCTAGTAGAGATACTAGAATTACATACACACAAATTAAAATGTTTGGATCCTTTCCAGAGCAGATCATTCCGAATTTGTCTTTCTGCTTGTCAGTACACAGCTACACAAATGTCGGCTTTTTGCAGACACGGTACAGAAATCCACACAGCCAAGTTCCAACCCTAAACCCAACTGAAATAACGTCAAAACCCGTTCCTGCGTGGCAGAAGATTATCCTTAAAACCAGCCAAAAAGCAGCTTAACTTTTGTCATAGGATACCTGCAGCGCTTGAAAAGTCTCAACTTTATGGCCCATAAAGTTTTTCTGACCTCCACAGTGAGACAGCACACCCCTTCCATGAGAAACATCACTGGAAAAAAAGCTCTAAAAGGTTTAACCAAAACATTACATATAAATATTAAATATTTATATAAATATTTATGTATAGTAAGTTCCAAAATGAGGTTCAGACAAGGAGCACTCAAAGAAGCTTACAAGCTTAGACAAAAAGCATGGCAGCTTGATGGAACGCCACAGCAAGGCGGCTTTCTTCAACAAAACACCCAAGCCCAGGTCTCACTCCTCGTACCTGAAAAAGCCTCTAAGTACGGCGCAGGGAGTTTCTGTAACAGAATTCATTCTTTAATCAAAAGTTTATTTTCCTCCAGATCTTGCAGTACATCACAGAGTACTTGCGTATCAAAAAGCTTTAGAAATTTCCTAAGAATTCACATTTTTCTTACTCTTAATGAAAAACAGCCTGCCTGGAGTTGTGAATATTGTCCTTGTTAGGGTGATCGTAAAGCCTCAAGATACTGGACCGCTGCCCGAGAGCATCCTGCGAAGGAGATGCCGGGCTGAGCCCGCTCGAGCAGTAACGCTTCACCACTCCTGTTTTCCCGTGCATTTTGCGGAGGGAAATAAACAAACAGTACTATCCCGGGGTACCGAAAGAGAAGGCAGAAAATATCAGGAGGGATGCGTTTGTCAGCTGGAACAAACAGGTTGCTTCTGACATGAAGGCAAGAGGTAGGAGGGGACTGCAAGTTTCAGGGGGGAAAAAGAAGAATCAGTAGTTTTGCTGCTATATAGGAGGGGGAATTCGGTCCACCCCCTTTTTCTTTTAACATAAAGTAGGAAAGGAATTGCTTTAACAAAAGGTGCAGTACAGCAATCACTCTGCCCCACCACAGAGGGCCCCCCTCCGTTTGCTCCGTCCTTATCAGACGCAGCAGGGCAGAGCTGAGCCTTAACTGCAGCCACAGCCTTGCTGGGAAAACTCCCCCTGCGAGCAGCAGAGCCCAGGCCAACTCGCCACAGAGAAGGGAGCACGGGGGGGGAGGGGGGGGGAAGAATACAGCCGTTTGCTGACTAATGATGACCAGCTGGAGAAGCAAGGCAGAAGTCTGGGATAAGCCGGACTCCAAATGTCCCCGGGACTGGGGAGTGGAGAGGAGGCCGGTGGGCGCAGGCAGGTCGGGCTGGAGCGCCGGTCTCCTCCGCAGAACGACACGCCAAACACACCCTGCAACACGCCTGGCACCTACAGCTCTCCAAATAACACGCGGTACGATCAAATCCAGAACTAACCTTGGTCTGAGAGTACAACGGTCGGAGCGTGAACACAAGGAGCGACAGGTTAAACGAGACAAGCAAATCCTGGAACGCGTTTCAAATGCTAGTCAAAAGAAAATCCAGAATAGAAAAACGTGACCTTGAAGAGAAAATTTCTTACTCAACTCCACCAATTAGAGTCTGCCTTAAATTGAACTACCTGTTTCAACATGGAAGGACATTAATCAATTACCTGCCCCACACTTTACTTTTCTTATCACCGTCTCAGATAGACATATATAAAATATTTTAAAAAATAAGTGACATGTTAGCTCTGCTGGAGCTCATATGTATCTAAAATAACAACAGTCCCTAAAGTTTCAACTTAAAATATCGTAACACAGAAAATACAAGCCTAATTTTTATGTGACAAGTATTCTGCTGATTACAGAACCTTTTTAACACACTCCCAGTTCTCAAATAAACTAATCACCAGACAATGCCCAGCGAAGCAGCTCGGGGCAGTCCCAGCCCTCGCCAGGGCCACGCGAGCAGCGCGAAGGGTGCACCGCAGGCACCGAGACAACGGCAGCGTCTCTTGAGCAGAAGCTGAGCAGTTTTCTCCGAGTAAGAGAGGCCGAAATCCACCATTAGGATGTATTCATCTGTGCCAGGAAGACAAGAGGCACCTGTGTGCAATTGCCCAATGGTTTTAATCTGCTCAAGAGAAGGATTTAACATTAGGAAAGAGCAATATCTGCATACCCCCATGCCAACTCTGAAATTCCACCGCTCGGAGTGCCCAGGGGCGCTCATACCCTTGAGCAACCCAGCACGGTTGAAACAAGGCAGAGCACGACTTGTGTTAGGTGACGTACAGTACCTTCCTCCTGCACTCTCCCATCCTAAAGCAACGTGGAGGCCTTAACCCTCCATGAAAAACACGCACAGCCACTACCGAGCAGCTGGAGGCTGCAATTTAATCTTCCAGTTTATCTCACCGCAAACGTTTCGCGTGTCGTGAACTCAGGATTCAGACTCGAGGCTTTACTACTGACAGAGGGAGCCATCCTAAACCTAATGAGAACAACAAGATGTTCAAGTATTTGCAATCACAACAAAAATAAGCCATTGCTGAGGCCCTAAACCACAGCTGCAAGAGTTATCGAGGCATTAACACTAATTTTCCTGAAAACAAGGAAAAGGTGCGTACTAGTGAAGAACACAACAGCTTTTCTACATTTTCACATATACCTCACCATGCAAGACAGACTTAACAGTCTGAGCATCCAAGTGCTCATGATACCATTTAAGCATAATTCTCCACCATACAGCTTCACTACAGACTCTTTGGTGTTTAAGAGGGAAAGAGCTGTGAAGTAACATCTTCCCCACGCAGTAAGAAAGCAGATATCATGAAGTCTCCCTCCTATACGGATTCTCAACTGTCTAATAAGGAAACAAAAAAGTACCCATTTAAGCTTTTCTTCTTTGCTTCCAGAGTAACTGGAAGAGGAGCAGGGGACTGGCTCTACCCAACAGCTCCCAAACACTGCTGGGGAAAGAAGGTGAACATATAGCTTTAGGATATTTGGCAAGACAAGAGCAGGAAATAAAAGCAATTTATTTCAAGAATGATCACAAGCACTTTCAGCCGTAAGAAATCATCCTCCCAACGGCAGCGTCCAAATCATGTGCTTAGTGCCTGCTGCGGAAGACAAACTCATGCTGTATGCACGAGCACGCTCTTCCACACAGAAGGGCTAGGCTACAAGTTTAAGGGGTGTTTTAAATTAGCCGTACACACATGATTTAAGACTCACTCAAGAGGTTTTCCTAAAAGAACACAAACCACGGAGTTCATGACATTCTCAGAAACGAGCAGCAGCTATTTGAAGTTCGCCGTGCAGCGCGACCACCGGAGGATCAGAGCAGCACCGGGACAGGCTCGCCGCTGGTTTAAATCTTCCCCACTCTGTTGTTATGGAATAGGGCTCCAAAGGGTCCCAGCTCCGAGGTCGGGAAGGAAGCCAACATCTGATCAAACAGTGTATTAACCCCCCCCTCTCCCTCCCTAAGGCTTTTATTTCCAACACAGGCTCAAAGAAGTGTCTTTCAGTACATTCAGCTGTTCTGCAGCGCACGAGAAAGCTATCGTTACTGCAAAGGACCCAAAAACCAAGCTAAAACCTGACAAAAATTTCATAAATGTCCCAAAGTTGTTTCAATGACCAAGCAGCCTGAGAACATGGCTGGCGAGAGCACCAGTCTGGAGTGCAAGCAAAGGCAATCCCGTGTACTCTGCGACAGGGGGTCTGACACCACAAGGGTGGTCACATCAAGCATCATGAGCCTTCAGTACCTCTCCCCAAGGTGCAGTTCCTTATCCTTCGGAAGGAGGCAAGTTAGACCTGAGTCAGACGCAGAGGAGAACCGTCAAGTGAAAGGAGCTTCATCTGTGCTGGGAATTCTTAGGTTTGGGTCTTGAGCTGAGGTTTGTTAAACTGAATTGACTGCTGTTGAACTCCAGCTGCCCAACACACCACGTACTTTCCAACTCCACAGCGAGCTCCTTTTTGAAAAAGGGCGACGGAGAGGATACATATGCACAAACCCCCATGTGGAAACTCAACTGCTACAAAGGCAGACAATGTTTTGTCACTTCTTCCAAGAATTCTGTCTCCCAGGGACTGTAATAAAAAACTTCACAAAACCGCTCGACTGCCACTGCCACCCTCCCTCCCACAAACTCCCACGCGAGAACACCCGGGTCTTTCTCAACTGCCAACTGCACCCAGATTCAGAGATTCCCAGGCAAAGGAACGGGTAAATCATCAACTTCATCTGAACACCCTCCAGCAAACACCACCTATGCAATGGCTTTATTAACTCTGCTTTTGACAATATTTGCAATATTTCTTTGCATCAAGATCATTGCTTTGGTCTCCTAGGAATCAAAGAGATGTCCACTCTTTAAGTTTCACTTTACCCAGAGTTAAAGCACAGGTATTTGGCAGAGATGGCATCCGAGACCATGAAAGAGGACTGGGCTGGATAAATTTGGGGGCTTGTTATACGTCACCTAAAAGGACTCAGAAGAACTGGTTCCCTCCCAAACATCAGAGCAGTAACAAAAAAAGGATTAAAAAAACAGACATAATTTTAGTACAAGAAATTTTAGGAGCAGAATGTGTTACTAACTGGAACATATTTCAGTGACTTCAATAAAGAATTTCAGAGCTACAGCCTAGGTGATCTTATTTTAAAAAGTATACAACTTCAAAGCAATGAGATCTGTTCTGCCATGAAGCAGCACTGAACTTGGCTGACTTCCCTCCTCTCCCCAAACAGCAACAAAGGAATACTGTTCTTTACCAGCAGACAGAAAATACTGGCACATATTTTCAGGGAGACACCTGTTAAGACCAGAAAAGCTCCCACTGACTACAGCAGAGGTGGCCACAGCGGCCCAGTGACCCTCGGAGTTTCAGGAGACCAAGGGATGACGACAACACGGCGAGCAAGGCTCCAGATGCCACCGTGCTTGCTTCTTTTTGATACAAACAGTTGCCTGCTCTTTCTCAGCCCCATGTAAATTGTTATATAGACAGCGCAGATGCTTCATGTTCACCAGGGAAGAGTCAGGAGAGGACGTGTACCTTTTTCGTCAGCTACTCTACATTCCAGAGTAGCCCTTTCCCCTTGTTTCTCTAAGGAAAAAAATAAAATGCTGCAAAGCCCAGCTGGGCTTTGGTCAAGAATTTTGTATACTTACTTTACTTCAAAAAGAGATCTCTGTAAGTCAACCATGCTAACTACTCCTGCTAACAGGCTGCAAAAGCCTCATCCTTGAAGAGCTCTGGCAATAGGCATGCTTCTCACAATGGCAACGTGAGACACAGAAGACATACCGGCAATACACCCTCTACTCTCTAGAACTGCAATACCATGTGCTTCACAGTCTCCAGTTCGGAGGGGGGAAAAAGGGGGGAGGGAGGGGGAGAGTAAGGCCCATGGGAGCTGAAAAGCATCAACTACAGATTTTGAGCAAAGCTTTCCTCCTCAGACTCCCCAGTCCAGACTTTGACATTCATAAGGTGGCGAAGAACTCGTGATTTATATCCTTCGATACGCAACCAGAACTTCCAAAAAAAGCTGTGAGAAGTCTATTCAATCTTATAAATGAAGTCCTGGACCAACTGGTCACCGCACTCAGTTTAGTTTATTAAGAAAAAAATTTATTTGCAACCCCATTAATTCTACTTGAAGGCTTATTAAGCAAAGCTTACAGGCTGTTTTCTTCTTAATGACCAGTCCCACCTTTAAAAGCTACTTATAAAACAGCCCTACGCTTTTGCCATAGCAAGTTATAAAAACTAAGATACCAGCAGTGCAGAAGCTAGACTGAGTGCTCTGCTGCCTGCTGTACAAGCTCGCCCCCAAAAGCAAGGCAGCAAGCTCTGACATTTGGAGCTACGAGATCTAACATTCAATTGTTATCGGGATGGAAAGGACAAATCCGAATAAAAAAGGTCTTAATGGATTCCACCTTCAGCTTTCTCACAAATTCAACCAACGGTCAAATAGCCCCTATCTCCACGTACACTGAACACAGAGTTGCTTCACTCTAAGAGACATCCATGTTTTCTGGCCAGCACGAAATGCCATTCCATCAGCAGTGTTCCACAGAGACTGCAAGTTCCTCAGAATCTCTCGGACCAAGGCAAAGCATCTTCAGGCCTGTTTGCAAAACGCTGTTGGAAAACAAACGCATGCAATACCAGATGCTCCACTTGCTGACCGAGTTTGGGGTAAACTCAGTTTTGAGGTTGGGTTTTCTTTTTCTTAGGAGGTGGGGGTGAACAGCCCTACCTTCAACTTCCACGGGCGAGATGAGAGGTGGCCAAGGCACCACGCGCTGCAGCAGGCCGCGTGTTCCACACCCTGCTCCTTCTGATGGCAGCACTCATCAGGAAAGTGATGGTGAAGTAACAATTAAGAGAAACCTCAATGAATTTCTGAAAACTGCAAGTTACAAATAAGGAACACCCAAAACGTCATGAAAGACTATTGAACTCTCCTCCAGCAGGCTACCAAACAAACCAAGAATTTAGCCATGTTGAAGTATTTTGCATACCGTTACCCACATGAAGTTACGACAAGTTTTAGAAGAGATGTTGAATCTCATGTTTCAAAATTTAAAACAACCTCAAACCAGCATGAGTGAAACCTACCACAAACAGCAGATCCTCCTACTTTGTTTTTATACTTTCTTTTAAAGTGCACAGAAATGACTACAGCAACAGGTCCAGCCTAACCCTCCGCGCAATAAAATCATCGACATGTAGAGAAAGAGCACGACTGAGTTTCGGATTTGAAGAAATAAAGCAGGGGCCATTTTTTGGTGACTTGGCTGCATTACGAGCAACTTGTCACGCACACGAAGATTTCAAATTCACATTCTCAAAACGTGCTTGCTTTTACCTGTTAACGTAGAGCTCGCTTCCTGCTCTTCCTAAAACCTGCTTTAATAAAATTATATTCTGATTACATCGAAAAAGAGACTTCAGATTTCCTCCTCGCAGTCAATGAACTTAACTAGATCTGTAACTACGAGATCAGAGCAAGGGCCTCAAAAGCAAACTGCTGGGATTTAAGTAAACAGAGAGATTTCTTTAAAAAAAGTCTCCTGTCTACCACACACACATTGTGTACATACACACTCCAAAATGCTTAGACATCTTTCAGGGCTTTCACAACACTATAAATCCATACAAGTTATTCACAATTCCCTATAGTTTAAAAAACACAAACAGCTAAAAAAAGGATTGTACGTCAACATGTGCGAGAGAAAACAAGACCATCTTTGCTTTAAAACAGTCGGATTCAGCTACTGTTTGGTAAATGTACTGGCAACCCCGTTTATTTCTGTGACTCCGGGTTTCCGCAGCCTGTTTCTGATCCCAGCGCTACCTGAATTATCCTTCAGCGCATCTGAGCTTTTTGCTGGCCTGTTTACACATCTCTATGGGGCCACAGTACTTCAACTCGTTAAGTTGCTAATGATTAAGGTAATCCTGCAAAAGAACAGAATGCTTCTGATTCTTTATTAAAAAGCTACATGGAACGTAGTATTAATTTAATCTCATTTAGATACAGAAGGTTCATCATTTCATTCTCCAAGTGCAAGATGCTTTCTACTATGTCGAGGCAGTGAGCAAGAAATCAAAATAATGAGTTCACAGCCACATTTCTGGTTTTCACATAGACTGAAATTCCATTGACTGAAGGAAACTGCTGTCTGGAGCAATTAAGCAGCATTTCCTATCCACAAAAGTATATTCTCCTTTGGTGTCACTGAACATCGTGCTGATTTCAAACAACTCAGCTCCTCTTAAAAAAATAAAATAAAAAAATCCTCTTTCTTGCTGGCAAGGTGAATTACTGGAAGGCTCTTTCCTTGTCAAGGACAATGCGGGTTTGTGTCGAGCAGACGTGGCAGGTTTGCCACCGCCACGCTGCTCCTCCCTGTTGTTAATGCAAACAGGGGAGTCTCTACATCACAACGCGGGGAGCAAGGGGCCGGACAGGGGAAGAGGCAACCACGGACACGCTGGAGAAAATGACCCCAACACCGCACCACCCGGGGAGGGGACAGATGACAGCCCAGGGGAAACGTCCTCTTGTCACCGCAGGCACGTTTTTCAGCTCTTCTCCCTCCCTAAACAAACCAACTCCTATGAGCTGTACCTCTGCAAACTAATAAACCCATTGAGTTTTTACAGCCCCAGGAACACAACGCCGGCAGCTCCACGAGATCCATCTCCCCGCCGGAGCAGCTGGCAGCGCACTGCCTGGCAGGCAGGAGCCCACATCGCAATGTGAGCGATGATGCCATCGCCGGACTTGGCTGATTCTCACCTCTACAGTCTACAGAGCGGGAGAGAAGGGAGATGCTCTTCTACAGAAGATTAGAAAACACAGTGTACAAGGTGCAAACAGATACCATAGGAACTAGAACTGGTGAGAAGACACCAAGAACCAAATTATTTTAGGCTAAAAGAGATGGTTATATCTTAATTGTATCCTCCTATTCCACCCATATTAACCAGAGCCAAATCAAACGGCGCTATTTGTACCACCCCATCCCTCCAAAATTGGTTCACATCACACGCGCCGCTGGCTGCTCGACCAGAAATTTATTTTTCTTGGATAGATTCTCCCCAGCCCTTTCAATCAGGTTCAGCCAAGACACGCTCTCTACTTCAGGACTTTCGAAAAAGGACTAGATAATGTCTCCTTCATGCCAAGGCACCAGGCATGCGACAGCAAAAACGTCTCCGTAGAGAAAAGCAAACCAGTTTCCACCTTCTGAGCAAACTCTCCTACAGTCCAAGTACCACATTTTTGGAAGGAGCTCATGCTCAGGCTAATTTTATTTGCATCCTGTGTGAAGCCTGCAACAAAAATCCAGCAATTTAATAAAGAGTTGGAAAGGGAGAAAAGAGAGATGAGTATTGGTCTGTTTCTTTAATTTGGATCCTTTGCCACCAACAGCATGTTATTTAATATCGGGCTCCGATTTGCAAGAATAGATTCTTCTAGAAGATGGGATATTTTTAGAAGATGTTTTGATTGGCAGCATTGAAACATCTCGTACAAGAGGCAGGGCTTCCATCGTTACCCCAGCCCTCCTCAGTTTCTCAGAAAATCATGAGATCAATGTCCTCGGGAGGTTTTTGTAAGAGATGTGTTTACTTCAGGAGGGTTTCTTATGCTTCTGGGGGAGAGGGAGGGGAGCGAGTGGAGCATTACATACCTTACGCTCACTACTTTCAGGAGTTATGCTTTTCTATAGAACTGAATACTAGATTTTTTTTATTATTATTATTTACAAGCAAAAGCAAAGCATGTCACACTAACACGTCTAGAAGCCAGGACAAGAGCCAAAACAATGGAGTTGTGGCAACTTTCAGTGGAGCAACCCATGAGCAAAGGCAGCAAATGAAAACAGTCTGTAGTACCACGTCATCTTCCAGACCTTAATTCTTGATAAAATTTAGAAAGGTTCACACAAGGCAAAGGACAGAACACAGATTCTCAACCTACTGAGATTTCTAAATTCTGCCGCAGACATTGTGACCAGGCTGAGGGCAGATTTAGCAGCTCAAGGTGTGATGCACGATCCCGCTATGAACAGCATCATTTCGCCATCGGAGCAAATTACACCGGGCTGAACCTGAGACTTCGCCACTTTAGGACAACACTCTTCTCCTGATTCCCATCAACATTATTTGCACATGTCAGAAGAAAGCATAAAACACATGGTACATTTTCAAATGCATTCAAAAACTTTGAAGCCAAGCGTTTCACAACAAAAGCCAACACAAAAGTAATTGTGTCAGAAACAAAGAGCCATCGCTGCAAGTTGATTACTACACAGCCTCCAAGGGTCCAAAGGGCCGAGCGGGCTGAGCAGCCAAACTATTACGGATTTTCGCTTCCCCAGACCTAGAGGATTCCCAGCTCTGGAAGAGATACGACAAATTTTTTTCATTAGTCTAGCTGGAATGAGCTGGGGTAAGAACCAGAACCATAATGCAGCCATTGTACTCCAGTACTCTCATCGCGCTCAAAGGGTGAGGAAGTTCACGGCGGGGACTAGAGAGGGCGGGGG
>VZSZ01000376.1:1162-24318 GCA_013398815.1 Ibidorhyncha struthersii | reverse complement strand
GGGGGCTACCTATTTGCTCCACTGCGTTGTAGGAGACAACAGCATAAGCCACAGTTAAGCAGATAATCACAAATTCTCAGAACCTCCTTTATCTCGCCAAGCATCAGCTAAACAAATAAAGCAAAATGCTTTTGGACAAGTTACTCCCAGAAATGAAGCGAAACACACGAGAGCTCCATTACTTCAATTAATACGCCCATTTGTACCAGGTCAGCAGTTCTCAAGGGCAGCAAGGACAGGCACACACGCATCCCACTATTTCTCATCTGACCAAAATCCCCCATCGCTGGGCAATAAGCATCCAACACGCTTTAAAACTCTAGTCAATCTCTGAAGGACCAGAGGAAAAAAAAAAAAATATTACGGGAGAAAAGGCTTCACTGGATACAGATTCTTCGAAATTTTGTTTTCAGTTTCTCAAACTGGAAAGAAGATTAGAGTTTTCTCCCAGGCCTAATAAATTTTAAGTGAAAACAAATATTTTTCCAGTAAGACTACTACAGCAAGACCCAGAACAGGAAGATTCCTTTATGTACTAGTTTGACTAGTTGAGAAATTCAAACACCTACATCAGAGAGAGGAAAAAATTTTTTTAAAAAAACATCCTACTAGAAATCTCCAAAAGGGGGGGAGGGAGTTCCAATTATATAAGGCAAATTTAAAGTAGCCAAGTGCTCTGGATGCAGATGGTTGCTAACAAGCAGACAAGAACTAGATGAAAGCGATTTTGAGGAATGCCGCAACATCAGAGCAAAACAACAAAGAGAGGATTCCTATGGCAGATTCACCGAGTAACACTCAGGTTCAGCAACAGCCTCTCATTAATGGGGACCACTTCATTACCCTGTGAGATACTGCGGAGGCCACCTCCCCAGCACTGAAGCATCGCTTGCTCCGAGCATCACAACTAAAAGCTTCTGGGAATTTATGGCCAAAGCCTTCACAGACATGAAAACAACAAAGAAAAAAAAAAAAAAACACAAAATTTTCTATGCATCTTATCTCCTCTAGGAGCTGCACCGCCGAGCGCCACAAAGTTTTCAGATTCTGTCTTTTTAAATTGTGGGAAGGATGGAAAAAAAAAATAATGAAGGAACAAAGAGGAAAGTGGGTGCAAGACAAGTAGAGCTCCCGTGCACCTCACCCACCCACCTGAGCAGAGGCAAACCTTGGTCCAGAAAAAACTCTGCTGCAGAAATTACCCAAGGACATAAAGCGGAGGAGATGGCAAACATGCAACTACTGCCCATGGGGGAGAGGGAAAGAGCAAAGGAGAAAGAAATTCATACACGCACGGGGAAAGAAATTCATACACACGTAGAGAATAAAAGTAAACACAATTGGTAATGTTCACTAGGTCTTCATACAGCCACCAAAAGCTTAACCAAGTCACTTCTCCTTTAATTTATCATAGACGAGCGCCTTGTCCTAGCACACAAATTCACTCGCTCAAGCACAAGAAAGCACAGGTAAAATAAGCAACTCAATTTGCAGAGCAGCTAATCTGATTAGGGCTTACCTGTACCCAGCCTGGAGAGGCGTTTGGTTTCAGGAGTTTAACATAACCAAAGCACGGCCGGGAACAGCAGGCGAGGGGGGAAAAACAGAGAGATCTGTGCCCTGACAACTAGGATGGGTTACAAAAGCTTTCTCTCTACAGACGATACTGTTTTGAAAATAAATGCTACCTCAACAGCCAGCATGGAGGAGAATTAGCTGCAAAAGTAACTAGAACTCCTTCTATTAAAAAGACCTGGACATTAAACACAAGAGGAGAGGTAACGCAGGAGGGAGAGGGGGGCACCAGGGCACGTCTGACGAGTCGGGGATTCGCACAAAGGAGGGAAGGAGTACAGAACTGCTGTAACTGGGGACAGGTGTAATTTCAGCCTGTTCGCAAGAATTCAAAGAATGGCTCATGTTCATAAAAAAGCAGTCGGAAAAAAACACACCAGCAAAGCGACACACTTCATAAGCCAGTTTAAGATCCAATACACAAGATGATGTCAATCAAAGCCTTCAGGTGAGACTTTCTACAAGTATCACTGATGAAAAATTGGTTTAAAAAATCAGGAGTTAAGTTGTTTCGGGCTTCTTGCCCGTTTCCAGAGGCAGGGAGAGGGGGATGGTGGGGGGAGTGAGCGAGGGCTGGATATGGAAAGCTGTCTTCAGGCACAATATGAATCACCACACTGAAGAATTTTCTTTAAGTAGCTGGCTACTACTCAAACAGAATTATCTTAAAAGGTAAGGCTTTGACCAATATGTGAACAACGAACCCTTAAGAAGTCATTAGATGACATTCAGGTGTGTATACTACAATGCAAAATACCTGAAGAATTAATCTGTAACAATTTAATCTGCCTTGACACAGGAAAAGTGGTTAATGCCTTGAAAGATTTCCTAATGTGGTTGTTTCTTCACATTATTTTCTGCTGTCTCCGTATAAACAGCACCTTCCCTTTCACTTTCAAACATTTCTGCAAATGGTAGGAGAGCTAACTACGAGACAGAAGGGAGAGGAGAGAGAATAATTTTCTTGTTTTAGTCTGAGACAGTAAAAAGCCAATACCACAAAATGTTGCATACATGGAGCAAGAGCCCTGCAAGTGTTCTGCATTCGAAATGCAGATCCACAGAAGGCCAATTGTCTCATTTTTTTGACATAGCCAGCACTGGAATAGCAGAAGTCACATGAAGAAGGGCTCCAATTCACACAAAAATAGGCAGATTTAGCTGGTGCAACTTTTATTCATGCTACTGTCCCAGCCTAGGAATAGCAACGGCTACGAAACAGAAATCTTCTCCCCTTGGCCACTGGGATGCGAGCCTCCAGCAGAGAAAAAGCCACTGGGAAGATGGAGAGCCATTACCTCTTTTAACAGCACCCAGATCAGGAATTAGGACCACAGGAGTTAGATTTGGTCAGAAGCTGCCAAAGCTGTGCCGAGCCACAATCACCAAAGCACCTTCAAAGCCGCCTGTCTCTAGCTGAGCTCTCCCCTCTGGACCAGACCCCTGCCCCGCTCCATGGGACGCCAGGACACGCTGTTTTCCTCCACACTGGCACCTATAGCACCCAAGGCAGGACAGAACCTGGAGCACTGTGTCCAGTTGTGGGCTCCCCCGTTCAAGAAGGACAGGGAACTGCTGGAGAGGGTCCAGCGGAGGCTGCGGAGATGCTCAGGGACTGGAGCGTCTCTCTGCTGAGGGAAGGCTGAGAGCCCCGGGGCTGTTCAGCCTGGGGAGGAGAAGGCCGAGAGGGGATCTCAGCAATGCTGACCAGTATCTACAGGGCAGCTGGCAAGAGGATGGGGCCAGGCTCTTTCCAGTGGTGCCCAGCGACAGGACAAGGGGCAACAGGCACAAACTGGAACACGGGAAATTCTGTCTCAACATTCTTTACTCTGAGGGTGCCGGAGCACTGGCACAGGCTGCCCAGAGAGGTGGTGGAGTCTCCTCCTCCAGAGACATTCCAAACCCGCCTGGATGTGTTCCCCTCCACCCTGCTCTGGGTGACCCTGCTCTGGCAGGGGGTTGGACTGGATGAGCTCCGGAGGTCCCTTCTGACCCCGGCCACTCTGTGATGGGAATGGGCAGAGAGGCTGCAGGGGAACAAGCACGGTGCCCCAGCTCTGGAGCTGATGGGCCGTACCTTCTTGGGAGGGTGCAGAAAAAGCACAGACAGCATGCACAGGCCACCAGCGACTGCACCCCCCACTCTGAACCCATCGCCCTCCTTCCCAAGCACTTTCAGGGCCAGTCACTGTGGGTGACAGCAGCACACAGTGCTTCTGCCACCTAGAATACAAATGCAAATCAATAAAAAAAAAAAGCCAGGGTGCAAAGCACTGAGTTTATTTATGATTTGATTGTTCCTGCAATGCAATATATCTTTATTTGGTATAACATAGTGAGAACTGACATCCACAGGCACGTACAGGTCCTGCGAGGGAAACCACTCATCCCACCACATCGGAAGCACATGGAGAAGGAGCAGCAGCATCCCCAACACCCAGAGGCCCAGGAACAAGCCAGGACCGAGTGCTGCTGCATCAAAAGGAGTGTCCTCTCCAAAGCTACATGGGCAGAAGAAACGTGTTCGCTGCTAGTCACTGCTAGTCAGATGCAGAGAGAAGACAAGGGCAGGGCAGAACCGGCTGTCGCTGTACTGAAGCTTTGCAATTAGGACAGAGAAAAATGCAAAAGCGGTGGTGCAGAGCCCGGCAAGGAACTGTCTGTAACCTCAGGGCAGCAGTCAGCTGCATCCAGAGGGCACCTAACCATCACCAGGACGGGCTCACGGCAGTTCCCCGGGCTATCAGGGCATGGCGGGAGCTCAGAAGACTTAATACCTAACTTAATAATGGAAAGATTAAATATCTAACTTGATAAGAGAAAACCACAGATAAGATACACGGAAGTGAGACATTCATGCGCTGATGTTTAAGCCAATCTGGAAAGGAGGAATTTCTTGCCGGGTTCCTACGAGTGATTTAATTGCAGAGTCCTCTAAACCACAGTGCCTTTTTCTGCCCTCCACTGCCCCTGTTCACCTAACAGGCTGGAAATATGGGGCTCGTTGGATGGCTGCTGACCCACAGCTCAAACTTACACCCACTGAAATATGTAGACACAAACATCCCTCCCTAAACCCTTTTCCTCCAAGAAACCTTTTTTTTTTTTTAACATGATTTCTGCCTATTGCATCTACGTAAAACCCCTTTGCTTCATACTCAAGAGTGGATTGGATTTGATAATGCAATGTAACGTCACCAGCCCTGAAACAGCAGAAGCTCAGTATCAGTCATTAAGTAGGAGCCACCAGGGAATTCACTAAATGCAGACTGCCTGTAAAGCTGTATGAGCTACAAAGGCTTCTAAATGGAGACAGCCAGTTTTTAACCCAACTATGCTTACAGAGACCCCCCTGAATGCAAATGGGGTAATGGCTCCAAACACTTAACCAATATCATAAAAGAAGGAAATGAGCTGAGACAGAAAGTACTTCTGAGATAAAATATTTTTTACCTAGACTTGGAGAACAAGTGACAGCAGAATATTTCCAAAGCTTTACCTGTAGTATCAGAGGAGAGACTTTGTGGCAAACATTCCCAAGATGACTGAAGTTCTCTCATTTTCTGTCTGCTGGCCAAGAGAAGTTCAACCTACACATGGCCATTCGCTCCGGACAGTATGTTAAATCACTTTCCTCTACCTAACATCAATTTTTCTGCTCCCAACAGAAAATACCATTAGACTTCCCTCCGATTCACACTGCCTTCCATTAATATTTTAAAGTTCTCCCTTATACAAATAAAATCCCTGTAACATTTCTTACAGTATCATTACATGTTACTATGGAAACTGCTAAAATGTCACAAATACAAAAGCCTAAAGCTCTGCTGCATAAGGAGTACCCTGATCCTCCTTATTTCCCTCTCCTGGTAATTTGATGACCAGATGTTTTGAGCCTAGTGAAAAAAAAAGTCACCATTATGGGGGGTGTTTTGTTTTGGTTTGGGGTTTTTTTCTGCATTGCTTTAAGTTACTGAATATTTTATTAAGCAAGCAGCCAAACGAAGTCATATTTCACAAATCCACCCCTTTTTAAGAAGTGAAATGACACTCAAAACTACCTGACAAACTCAGTGCTGTACGGTGCTGCAAGGAGACACCAGGAACTGCAGCAAGATCTGTGTCAAAAACTACCCCTGTTCTCCCTCTCCCCAACTGTTCTACTACATGAGAAACAACTCAAATTATGTATTTCACACAGTAAAGATGCACGCACTTAACAGATAAAGGCAGCTATAACTCTTTAAAATGGGCCCCGTATCTTTGAGAATTAAAGATTTCTGGAAAGAGCATGCTTATGCTCATTCATAATAAGACAGCACAAATTAATCTGTTTGAGGAGCAGAAGCGTCACGAGCTGTGCCAGCCAAACTCCGCCGCCACTATCACAGGGAACATCTCGTTTTGCAGTTAAGACATCACGGTTGCACATGAGCACCAGGGAGAAAACAGCCATCTGCCAAGTTGTTCACCTTCACTAACCTGACGGCTTACAACTAACAGAAGAGCTTTAAATACATCACCGTGATGACCTCCCTGCTCGGGTACAACCACCAGCTACGGACAACTGCTGGAACAACAATTGCGTTTTGGCACATAAAGTTGGATGGAGGCTGGTTTTGGGGAAGGGCAGACAACAGAGCCACCTTCAACACCACCAATTTGCAGCAAAAATTTTGAGACACCCCGTCTTCATAACAAAACTGGTGAATTTAAGCTCTCAACAAGCACAAGTCCCCAACTGTCCCTTTTTAAATATTCTCTTTCACCAAAGTATAGTTCCCCTCACTGCTGATGTGGTGCAGTTGAATGAAAAAGCACGCTCTGGATGGAAATCCCAGGCACCAGGAACCAAATCCTTAACTCGGGGCACCGGTGCCAGGTACCCTTCCCATAAATAGCTCGTTCAGTGCTGAGGTCAGAGCTGGAGCAGACATTCCAGACAGTAACCTTATCACAGAGAAGGTCAGAGGGGGAGGAAGGAGAGAAAGAAAAAAANAAAAAAAAAAAAAAAAAAAAAAAAAAAAAAAAAGCTGGATGTTACTTAAGCAAAGCAACATCAATGACCAGCACACCATCACACATCTGCATCCAGCTCTGGGGCCACCAACAGCAGAAGGACATGGATCTGGTGGAGCGGGGCCAGAGGAGGCCCCGGAGATGCTGGGAGGGCTGGAGCCCCTCTGCTGGGAGGACAGGCTGGGAGAGTTGGAGGTCTTCAGCCTGGAGAAGAGAAGGCTCCGGGGAGACCTTAGAGCCCCTTCCAGTGCCTAAAGGGGCTCCAGGAGAGGTGGGGAGGGACTCCTGATCAGGGAGGGGAGCAACAGGATGAGGGGAAACGGTTTTAAACTGAAAGAAGGGAAATTTAGATGAGATATTAGGAAGAAATTCTTGCCTGTGCGGGTGGTGAGCCCCTGGCGCAGGTTGCCCCGAGAAGCTGTGGCTGCCCCATCCCTGGAAGTGTTCAAGGCCAGGTTGGACGGGGCTTGGAGCAACCTGGGCTGGGGGGAGGTGTCCCTGCCCAGGGCAGGGGGGTTGGAATGAGATGATCTTTAATGTCCCTTCCAACCCAAACCATCAAGTCTTCCAAAAGCAGGGAACAACAACCAGGGGATGTTGGTGCCAACTCCAGCACAGTGGAGAATCCAACCATCCCCAGCTCCCGCTTGGCTCCACGGACATGAGGGGCAACTGCAACAGACTCAACTGCAATTCCAGTTTCTCTTTCCACTTCCCAGCTGAATTACTAGTCAATACACAGGCCTTCAACCTATTTGTATTTTTAAGTCCTTCCTTTCATTCAGAAATCCAGCTAGTAAAACCTAAGTCAATTTTTTAAGTTCTCTTCCACCTAAAGCGTTTTACCCGAGGATGGCCCAGCAAAGCCATCCAGCTCCCCAAGCCTTTGAAACGAGACACTTGCAAAACGCACCATACCCAGGGTGTGCCCAAAACATGCTCCGTGGAAAAATCTGCTGGGGTAGTGCCAGTTTAGCAAGGAAAACATTTTCCCCCAGCTGGAAGTCTAGCACAGCGCTGCTGCCGAGCTAGTGCAACCAGAACGGATCTGCTGGAGGAGAGAACAAAGGAGGGGGGGGAGCCCATGTTACTGAACAATGAAAACCAAAATCTTTCAGGAGGAAAAGCACATCGGTGAAGCACACCTTTACAAATCTCCTTAAGGGAGCCCATGGTTGCCATTGCTCCAGTTTTAATCTTAGCCGTATAGTCACTTGTCATCTTGTGTCAGTATTAGCAAGAATAAAAACACAGCTCTAAACTGTAGCTGCTTACAGATGCTGGTGTAACGTAATACAAAAGTCCTTTTCCCATCCCCCACATCAGTATATTAGACTTCAATATTAGAGATCAGCTCTAAATGGGGCCCCCTTCCCTTGCTCAGACGCTAACTTCAATTTCACATGAGACTGCAGGGAAGCAGGCGAGTTATCACACCAGGTCTTTAATGCCAGTTCACATTCACAAACTTCACAAACATTATTTTCTGCTGCTTCCGATGCTGTGACAGGCTTTTTCCAATGAAAAGTAAAGTAAGTATTTAAGCAACCCTATCCAAAGTGTCATCCGCAAGTCCTAAAAACTCAGAACTAGAGCCCAATCTTACTCGCTGCCCCACTGGGTAAGGGCTATGCAGACAAAGCATAGTTTATTGCTAGTGCCGGACACCAAACCATTCCAGTCCTCCGCATTATCTTCACACACCAGCCCAGTGCAGCCCCACAGCCCAAAAAACAGGCAGAGGAGATCTGACTCTGAACAGAATAGCCCCAAACCCTGCAAGGGCACTAAAGGCATCTGCGAGAAAGATGCAGAAAGATGCTTTGTCTGTATTTAACCCCCTCACCACCAAATTCAAATGCTTTCCTGCGCTGCAGCACCCCACTCCACCGTTGTTCTTCGCACACATGACCCAACACTGAGTGCTGGTTCCCTTCTGCTCCCCCCAAAACAATTGTGACTTCATCCTCAAAAGATAAATTTAAACCACTGCATCAAACTCCCTCTAGGCTGAAAACCAACAGCACTGCCTTAACGGAGTTCTGGGGATGGCAACACGAGTACCGGCACCGAGAACACCTCACCTCCCTTCCACACCCCAGCGAGGTCTGCACGAGGATCAAGACTCGAATAAAAAAAAAAAATCACGAACAACTTATTAGACATCCATTGTATCTGTAAAAGGTGTACTATGAACAGCATTTCTTGCAGAAATAACCGACTTTTTTTCTAAAAATCTTTCTCAAGCAGTGTTCTCGTTTGCCCTCGTTGCTTAAAAGCAAGAGGGACTTGCAGTGTCCTACTTACTCTGGATACCTGATTAAGCATTTTTTGAACAATGAACAGCTCTCCGCTATTCTGCTTTCAAATGCAAAACGAGAACACGTTCAGGATTTGCTCTCCTTCTCTCTTCCCAAATGAAAGACGCTTGAGAGATCTCTCTCAACCAACATACTGCTACTGAGCAGCACGTGGATTACAAGCAATGCAGGGACAACATAGATGAGTTTTCATAAATAGCTGAAAACTAGAAGGGCAGGCACCGTGCTGTACTACAGTCACAGCCAGAAGTCAAGAACAAGAGAGACGACACAAAAAGCCAAGCAGATAACTGAAAAAGTCATAAAGAGTAGAGACAAACTTTTAAGATTGCTCTGCATAAACCAGAGTTAGTAAAACGTGTTTGTGACCAGTTGGAAAAGCTTCCTGAGCCCCCGCAGCGCAGGATCTGCCAGCTGAATTATGGCTCCATGAAGTCACAGACTGGAGAATGCTATTTTATAGCCCCTGAGATACAGGCTTCCTTACCACGCTCTCCCTTGAAAAATATCATCAAGGGAGGAAAAAAAAACATATCAGATTTTCTAATTCCTATTTCTCAGCCAACTGATGCACCAACTGCAACCACCCCTCGACCAACCACTGATGCGAGTGCCGCACGCATCCCTCTCCAACACAGGACACGGAAACGAGCGCTGAGAAAAGCACGTATTGGTGAGAAGTCTCCATTACTGCTCCAAGTCCAGCAATTCTGAAATCCGGGCAGCACGATGTGACCCAGCACAAGGAGGAGTCACCTCACGGGCTCCAAGGCTGTGAAATGATTCACTGCAACACCCAAGTGCGGAAGGTGCTCAGATTTCCCACCAGTAAATGGGGATAATTAAAGCGTGCTTAGGCACTGTGGCCATCGGCACCGGAATAAACACAACTGAACACACCGTAGGTACTGTCTTGGCCCTCGTAAAAGCTGGTGTGAGAAGTTTAGTCACTAGGAACTCCGGTTCACTCCCAGCAGCTTGATGTAACTGCCGTGTAAACAGTGACTTTCCAGATAAGAAACCTGAACTAAAAGATAAGTTCCAATTAAATATTTGTTTTCACTGCCTTTTCAGAATTTTTTTCCCATGGTACCCTAGCCTCAGTCTGTGATTGCACAGACTAAATCACGTAGCACTCATCAGCTAATGCCTACGTCGCTGCTCAACGCAGGTAACTCATCAGCCAAAAATAATTGACGAATTCTGATGAAACTAGCCTACACTGAAATGCAAGAAACCAACCAGCCTGAGAGAAGCAACTACTGTAAAGATGCACAAGCCACAGAAAATATTTTCTACTTGTAGAAATTATGTATTAGTACACATGAATTATTTTCTACTTATAGAAATTACGTCTTAGTGCAGGGCCAGGGAAACGCCAGGACTTCGACTACTTGCAAAACCATCACTTGGCCGCACAAGGCAGAGCCCAGCCAGCAACCCGCCTGCACGGGGAGGGATTTGCATGCCCTGCTCCGAGCAACCTTTCACCAACAGCAGCTCCTGATCAGACCACGCCAACAGCAGCATCCGGGACCTTCTGAAGTAGCACGGGTTTCACAGACGGCTGCTGCCTACGGTCACACCCAGCCAGGGAAGATCAGTCCCATTCTCCACCCCGGAGGCTCCAACCTGCCTTCGCCCCCACCAAGCAGAGGCAAAGCTCCTCTTGACCTGAACTCTGCCACCGCACACACTTCTGAAGCGACACGTAAGAGGATCTGAGCCGTGAAACAACGAGTTGTGTGTTAGTAATCTGAGAGCAAATGAAATGCTACGTGGTGGTCCCTGATCCACATAAACCTAAGAATGCGGCATGAACCAACCCTGCCTGCACGCGCTTTCTTTCCCCATCAGCTGCATGAGACTCAAGAGTGCCTTGTTAAACCAAGCCCTAGCTGGCAGGGCTTCCAACAAAGGCGTAACAAATCCCTCCCTGCTTTGTTTATGCATTACACGATGGCCTGGTTATGCACCTGAATGACAGCACCTTCCTGGGCAGCAGGTCTGCGACTGCTTTAGAAGGACCAACCGAGTTCTGATACATCCCTAATGCCACCGGAAAGATGCAATTCCTCAGGGAGACACTGCTCTACAGCCAAGATCAGGAGGGCCAGAACAGTACAAATGCTTCGAAGTCTGCCCTTGACCAGATACTGATTCTGGAATGTCACCATGCCAGAAAAACTCAAAGGTCAACTCTTATCTAAGCATGATGTAAACATGTCTTTGTTTCTTTTGCATGCTTCTACTTGAATCCCAGAGGCAGCCAGCGACATGGCCACTTACTGCCAGCCAGCCACAAGACACAGCGTTCGGAGCACAACTCTCACTGAAGATCTAGAAGCAAGCCAGCAGTCTCTCGGGAGAAGGCAGGGGCACCCGCGAGCCATCCATAGCCAAGGGATGAGACCAGATTTTTTTGATTTTTTCTTTTTTTTACACTAAGATATTCCATCTCGCTACCAAAATTAAAATAACCAAGGGAAAAATCTTCCCTCTAATAAGTCAATTCAGCAAGCTGCAGAATCCAGCCGTACTTGAGCAACCCTGCAAAAAGCCGTCGTTTCTCTGTGCTCACACACAAAACCATCGTGAAACAATGGTCCTGTACAATAAGCTGGCCCAAGGCAGCTTCCCAGTGGAAAAGGCAGCTCTGCCCCTTCCTGTCTCTTAGCACTACTTTGAAAAGAATGATATTTAGAAGTGCTCTGCTGCTTGTACCAGCTCTTAAGGTTGACTTCAGGAGTTTCACTAAGAAGCACAAACGTGCCTTCAGCCTCAACTCCAGGAACGCCAGAGCTGGTGAGACCCAACGTCAAAGCGCTCGTGCCAACAGGACAGTCAATGCTGGGAAGACTAATTATTAAATACCCACAGGTAAGAACTTTAAAGGAGGTTTGGTGGGCCTGGCCTAGATGCCAGTAAGCATACACACCAGCTTCTGAACCTATAGACAATAGAGGGATCGTTCTTTTTATTAGCTTTAAAATCTTTGGCCTTTTTAAGAGTACTCAGGAGGTTGGGGAACGTAAAGGCATGACTAACACTCAGGGCAGAAAAGTCAGCAGCGAATTTCACGCATCATGTCTCTGAATACCGCACTTCCTCTTGGGATTAAGATGAGTGGCAAAGAAATTTCACTTTGCTAGACAACACATGAACTTCTGAAACCCACAACATGGGAAATTTAATATTACTTTGGACAGAGTTTTAATCAAATGTCTCCTCTAATAACAATTACAATACTTATAAATGCAATTTTCACTACTAATTCCACCAGTAAGTTTGTGGACATTATAGAACAGGAATAAAGTTATTAAACTCTCTTTTCTAACAGCACCAGAACACCTTTATGTCCAGCCAGCAGGGATCACATGCTCGGCTACTCGCTTTGCACGGGGAGAAAGCCGAAGTCACGCCAGATTTAAGACTTCACATACATAAATTCATCCAACGCTAACATCCCAAAACACGATGTGACATTCAGCTGGAATTTAATATTCAAGAGCTGCAACATCTGTTTATCAGCACTCATCCATATGAGCGTGTTTTTGGAGGATGCTGCAGTTACCAAGCACACACACTGTTCACACCCACCTACCTAGTTCAGTAAGATTTGTGTCCCGCAGTACTGGACCAGCCATTAACACTACTTTGGACAAGTTATTTCTCCACAGGGATCTGAACAAACCCAGAATAGCGCAGGTATGCAAAAGTCCTGGTGACTATTTCCAGCCTTGATGGGAAAGCTGTCCACATTCCAAACAGGACCCCTGTGACTGCTGCAGGGAGGTTTTTGTCGACCGTAGCTATACTTCACAGACTGAGGTTTAAGTTCAATAGGTCCATCAGGGTGGAAGACATCATCTACTGATGCAAGCAAGATTTTACACAGACTATGGCCTTTTAACAGCTTTGTGCAAAATACTGTGATATGCACTCCTAGGGAAAATTCTTGCCTTTGGAAGAAAATTTTCCCTTCTTCCTTGACTTGCCTCAAGACTTTTTCCCTCGCTGAGGATCTTCCTCCTCCACACACAAACTGACTCCTAACACTTACACTAACAGCATCTAGTTAACAATATAATTATGAGGCTGTTGTCATCATTTAATGCAACCTCACAGTCAAGAGGAAAATTCCCAACAATAATCTCCCAGAGATTCAAGAGAACACGCTCACTTCACGCTTCCACTGGCACTTTGACCAAATCCTTTCAGAGTTTTTTTTCCCCCAAGCCAGTTCATTTAAACAAAAAAAAAAAAAATAATTCCCCAGTCAGAAGTGTGCTGTCAGCTACAAAGATTCAGACCGACCTTATTTTACATAACATTAAATCTTTACAACAAAGATTCCCACTGTAAAAAGACAAACATTTCATTTCAGGGGACAGGTCCAACACATCAGGGAGAGAACCATTTACAGTATTTCGGGTTTGTATCGGCAGCATGCTTGCACTGCTCCAGCCAGCCAGCATTTCCAGGAGTTGCTGCTCCACAAGAACACCAACAACTACCGCATGCGTCAAGAATTTTATCTTCAACGCTGCATGCGCTGCCTGAACTAGAAAGTGTGCTGCAAAAATCACACCACACTAGTTTTAACAATTACTTCTTTGATCTAAGGCCATCAAAAGAGAAAATCCAGATTTTCCATCTGCCACCTTTCACCTTGCTCCCGCACCGTCGCAAAGCACGACTGACCGCTACTTACAGTGGTACGTGGGGTTGCTCTGGGTCTGCTTTGGTCAGTTCCTCTTCTTCAACGTCAGACTCTCCTCCCGAGCTGCTGTCAGTGACATCCGAGTCAAACGCCTGTTCGCTGGATCTCAAGTTGGCCATGCCACTGGCTGTGAATCTCTCCAGTTCTTCCGATATTGAGTCGCTCTTCAAGAAGCTGCTTAGGCCTTCTGAAGTAACTGTCTCACTCGCAGCTTTCCTCAAGGCTGCTTCTGCTTTCCTGGTCAACATCAGCTGGCTCCGATGCCTCAAGGGGTCCAAAGTTGGAAGCTTGCTCAGAGTTTTCTCCAAGAAGCCACCCAACTGCTGCTGGATGTGTCTCTCCACCTGCTTTGCCTGCACCACCTGCAAGCGTTTCTGCAGCCTGCGGGCACGGTTCTCAATGTCTGCCTGCCGTCGCAGCAATGCCCTCGTCCTCATCTCGGAGTCAAGAGCACTGTGGTGACCGGCCAACAGAGAAGGCTTCTGCTCCTCCAACTTACTGCTCCCGAAGTCAGAGTGACTAGCAACACCAGGCAACCTAGTCTCTTCACTGCCACCCTCGAGCACCCGCTGTTGCTCCGTGGAATTAAGGGAAGATTTGTTTGCAGTGCTATTATTGCTAAATGGAGTTGTGTGCTCTGCATCAAGGCTTCTATGTGGAAGAGTGCAATTGGTCAACCCGGTCTTTAAGTCCCCCAATTCAGAACCTCCTGCATTATAGTCAACACCCTGGAGGGCAGCAGAAGGAGGAGCACACTTCCCACCATTCAGAGAACTAGAGTTTTCATGGTCTGAATTGGTACTTTTGGCCAATTTCTTGGCCAAGCCATTTACAGGCGCTTGCGGGAGAGGTGGCTGGCTATTAGTACTCATTGTTTTTAGATTCTCCAAAGTGAATTCCAACACTGGTTGCCTCCCCAACAGATCACTTGTTTTCAAGAAGGACTGCGATAAGAGAGAGTGAGATTTAAGGACTGTCTGCTTGTTGAAGACTCCTTGCAGCTTCAGAGGCTCTTTTGAAGAAACAGATGTTACATCCGAGCAGAGATAAGAGGCCACTAGCGGCTGCAGCTTGCCCAGCTCTTCCTTTGTAGGGTTGTTTCGGAAATCTAAACTGGGATCCTCCGGAGCAATGGCTTTCCTTTTGGTGCCGTTGGCAGCCAGGAGGATGTTGTTGGCGTTGCCGTTGCTCTCGGCACTGCCAGGCGACAAGGTGGAGGACGGGGGAGCCAGCTTGAATCGGATGTGGTGAGCTTCAGCTGCTGCGTCAGTGAGAGCGGGCGCCATCGCAGCCATTCAGCACAGAGAGACGGGAAGTCCAGCCTCTCCCGGTGCCGAGGCCAGCTCCACTGCCTCCCACTGCCTCTCCCGAGGGCAGCCTGCAGAAGGGAGAGAGAAAGAGAGAGTCAGGCATCGCACTTACAGAAAATAAAACAAACAAGATGGACAACAGCAGCAAGATTTATCGACTCGGTAATGCCACGCAAGCTTCACGTTCCGCACAGCATCCTCCCTCTGCGACCACCAGCCTCATGCTCGGCGGAGCCATCCGGGCACCAGGCAGGTAAAAACGCAAGTAGCAAGAAACACGCCAGTCCTCAGGATCGCCCATAGCTAATGCCTGCCTAGAACAACTATCGTCATCTTCCAGTCCACCCACCCAGCACACCAGCATCCTTCCAGGCCTTCACGAAAGGTCTGGCCCTGGTTCCTCAATGCTAGCAGCTCACCATCTTCATCTTTATAATCCTTGAGCTACATCTATAGAATAGTTTTCACTGCTTCTACTGCCACCTCAGGTGGGTTAGAAATGACAAATTAGAACTATAACATGTAACAGAGACAGGGCTTGAGGGGAACAAATCTCCATATGCCTAAACTCCCAGTGGCTGAAGAAACCCCACCACCCCACACCCACCGGCAACCCCACCGCTTCCCTGAAAGCCTTGGATTTGAAGCAAGTCGTTTCCCCGGTGTCTGTGAAACCTACTTTCCCAGAAGTACGTTTCCGAATAAGCCAGGCGATTTCCAGTGTTAGCAATTCCCATTTCTCTTTCAAGAGCATGGATAAAGATTAACCCACCCGCACACCATGACAGAGCAGTTCCACGCTCTGGCGGCAATAGCCAGCCACTGCCTTAACTCAACTAGATCAAACAAGTCAAGAGAAATAACCAGAGATCTTTCATTCATGTGTATCGCAACCTTCCCCCCTCCAGAACCTTAACATTTCTGGTCACTCACCTACTTCCTTTAACACTAGAAGTGTCAGTGTTTTTTTAATTCCTTTTTTTAAAACTGCATTCACCTAACCCACAGCACAGGCTGTGCTAACAGTGCAACAGTTTCTTTATTTTCCTTCTGCTGCAAAATTTGATCTAGCACCTTCATAAGCTATTTCAATGTCAATTTACTAATAAGACACTGCCCTGATCTCTTGCCTGATATGCCAATCCTCTAATTTCACATAAATTTGCATAAGCTTGTTGTAGCTGTTCATTAACGCACCCCAATGACCAAATTAATATACCACTTTACAGGAAAAGCGAGGACTATCTAAAGTTTGAATATGTTGAATGAGCAGAATTTAACAGCCGGTTTTGCTTCCAGCCTCATTCAGCTGTACCGCAGTTGCTCCCCAGCGTCACACCAGGCGCTTCCCCCTACCAAGGACCACAGATAGACATTAGGGCCCAGAAACACTAAGTAGTAAAAACTGAATTTTTGTGAAAAGTCAAGGATGAGTTACAGAAACAAACCCACACCCCCGTGGAAGGAAGGCCCACGGGACAAGCTCAAAGTTATGTGCTCTGTTGGCACGTACGTTGGCCAACTGGCGGGCCCCTCACCAGGTCCGTCATTCAGACCATCTACAGTCTCGCTAACTCACTCTCTCGCTAAAACCAGTTAGGTGACACCGAGGAAGACAACAGGGAAGAAAGGATACACTCACAGAGGAACTGATAAATCTGTAGCTATTATAAGAGAAGTACCGAGACACCAGAGGTGGGTTGAGCCTTCAGAAGTCCCCTGTTGACAGAACCTAGCATATTTTGTCATCAACTATATCTTGTCCTTACTGAAAAAAGGATACTGCACGCCTAAAATTTTACTGCACGCTCATTGAAACGGCTTTTAGTCACCATTTGGCTCCATAAATAGAGACTGAACTGATTCAGGGCGGAAAGAAAAAAAAAAATTAAAAAAAGGAACTTGCAGGGAACTTTCCACTTGTAGCTAAGACGCCCTTGGGAGAGGAGGGAGGAAGAGTGTCAGAATAAAGGACTTCCCCCCCGAGCCTCCCACCCAGACCTTCACTGGAGACACGTACACTGGGAATGACTGTTCCTAACGGGTGCTCTCGGTTCTGCAGAAACATGCCGGTCTGACTCCCAAAGGCAGAGCCCGGCTCAGTGCTCTTCAGCACAGCCACCACCGCAGCACTGCAAAGCAGCGAGAGCAGCTTGGGAAATACCCAGNACTTGGTGCTGAATGCAGTGATTCTTTACAAACATACCGGCACCGCACCGCAGCCATTTAGGAGTTTACCTAGGCCAAAGAGTATTTTGGAGCAAACTGGTATGTCATCAACTTCAGTTAAAATAACAGAAGTAGAAAGCGGAAGCAAAACTTTCATACTGCCTTTTCCTCCGGGTTAGCAAACTCTCTTTAAAAAGAAAATCCTCCTCCTAAGCTGCTGCAGCCCTCCTTGGCTTCACTTTTAGTTGGGTGGACAGCATTTAAAATACTTTGGAAGCCTGGAAAGCCTCCCTTAAGAATAAGGCTTTGTTCTAGTAGCTTAAAGATGACCTCCAAAAGTTATTGGGTGTATTTTTTTTTATTTTATTTAAGTCCTTATAAACTATCTGCATGCTAGACAGCACTGTTTTTTCCAACACTGAATTAGATATCTACTCTTACATACAACCCTTCGAAAAAAACATTAAGGAACCTTTGTAAGCATGTCCATGTCTTGTCCCCCCCCGCCCTGATTTATAAGTTTTGGCTGTTATTAAAGCCACATTACACTTATCAGTAATTTCTTCGTAACAGGGAACTGGAGGGAAGAGGGTGGTAAAGCATCTCTGAGGTGACCATAGGAAGGAGGAATAAAGAAAAGGAAAGGTCATTCACACAGTCTGAGGAACTTTCAGGGCACTCTCAGAATTTTGACAGTAATTCCAAGAATCATCCTGAATCTTTTGTCTGCCTCCAGGACTCAAACCATGCTGGGAAGTTCCACCCAAACTGCTATCACCCATCAGTATTAGACTGATGTGAACACCCGTGGGTCCCTTTTTTCAGTGTTTCTCCACCAAGGGTCTACAACTCCCAGCACCTGAGTTGACAAGTGCGTGACCAAGAGGCTTCTCCTCCTGCTAAAGTCCTGCTGGTAGACAGCTGTCAGAGTAACTGGATTACTCTCCAGTTCCACCACCACAGCAGGTCTGCTGCAGCACAAGCTCCAGCCCTGCCTTCAGCGGCCACAACACATCACTTTGTGCTGGACTTCACTTGGGAAGATCCAAAAAGGAGCTTCTTCTGGAAGGCCAACATGGCATTTACAACATGTCTGAAGATAATACTCAAAATCCACAAACACGTTCTTCATTTTCACTTTAAAACTAGAGCACTGCCAGAGCAGTTAGCATTAATTAACAGAGGGAAGATGAAAGGCTCTAGTAAGCAGATAAAAACAGGGTAATCGTAACTCGCCCATTTTCCCTGGTTTCCCGAGCAGTGCACACAAGGCCACCGAGGGAGGACAGTCACCAGGCCTACTCAGGTGGCTTCACCCACAATTCCACATCAACTACAACAACATTCAAACTCTTACTGCTTTTTAAACTCAGAGCAAAGGGAAAAGTGGGAATAAGGCTGAGGCAACAATGGGACGTTAGAAGAGGCAGGAGGAACGTGCCCAGTCACACTATACCGCGGAGCAGCTATCGGGTCACAACACCCCTGAAAACAATCCTTCAGCGTGCTGACTTATTCAAGACCGTCTGCTTCTAAAACCCAATTTTATAAGCAGACCTTGAAAGGAGAACTGGGTTTCCAAGGACATGATTTTGTGCAACACCTCAGAAAATAAGCCCCAAAAGAACACAGGAAGTTTTTGCTCTCCAAAATCTTTGTGACAAGGTTTTTTTGGGGAGAAACCGGGCACCTGTGCTTCCAGTGAGGTTCGCGAGAAGATCAGGGGAGCTGCGAGTCCCGGACACAGGAGGTGACAACAGCCTCTTCTTTGCCCACCCATCTAAACAGTCATTCCAGTTTCTCCCCAGAAGGGCGCTCCATGCCCTCCCACCAGCAGCTCCCCTTGCAGACAAGAGTCCTGCTGCCATGGCCCACCAAGCCTGGCCGCATCGCCTCTGCCTTCGGTCCCTCCCAGCACCGCTGGGCAACACACACCCTTACCCTGCGTATGTATGTTCCCCGAATTGCACTTTAAACCCCTGACATTATATCCAAATTCCTGCACCTACTGTCTAGTTTCATCAGGTGCCAAACCACACCAGGGCTGCTCATCACAGCTGCTGTGAGGTCTCCTTACTGCCCCAGATCTCCTCCCACGAGGCACTCGCCCAAACCCACCTGGGCGCGTTCCCCTTTTCCTACAAGTTGCACAAGAAATGAAGACAGAAGAGGTTACGGGCAGCCACATGGAGACTTAAGCTCATCACACATAAAGGACAAATAACCTCTGTTCAGATGCAGGCCTCCCCCCTGACTCAAACTCCATCGCCTCCAGAGCTCCGTCCTGCCCAACACGGGGGTTCTGTAGGCGAAAGGTGCCGCTGCCTTTGCAGCTGTAAACGCAGAGATACCCCGAAGGAAGCGAATATTACACCAATTCCCACTTCCCCTCTCCTCCCCCGCTACGAATCAAGGCTGCAGCCGACTCTTGAATTCGTGTGGTTGCAAGTGTCTTGTAGAAAAGAAAACAAAATTGTTAGAACAAAATCCCTGCACACTTCACTTTGCAACTGAAACGCATCACCTATGCTTCCAACCTCAGCAGAGTCACTTAAAACGCAGGTACTCAACACACAAGCCAACACCCCGAGCCCTGGAAATATTCTCCACATCAAAAATGTACATCTACCAAAAGTTATACCTATTATGCATAACAGATCCTCTACATGCCTTTTCTTATCACCTTTCAACATTTTATAGTTGTAAGACAGATGTTTACCAATTTAGAGAGAGATTTACATGAGAAGTAACTCTCAAAGCTTTAATTAAGGAAACGTGACAGGCAAGTACAGGACGATAAACTTATTGATAAGCCAGCTATCACGTGCAGTTTGCCAGACTGCGCGCTTATAGTGACCTACATTTGGGAAACAGGCACTTTTATTTTTTATTATTAATGAAAAAAAGGTTGAGAACATAGATAAGAACCACAGGTTTTTAAAAATAAATACATGAGCACCTTCCACATACATTAACACTACAGACTCGCACCTAATCTCTCTGGGAAAAATAAGAATTTTAATATTAAGAACATCCCAGGGAACGGTACTTATGCATTGGAGCAAATAAGAAAGATATTACTGAGCTCCGCTTTTATAGCCTTTGTTTCCGATCAGAAGCCCTCAAGATTAAAATAAAAGCTGCTGTTGTGACTCGCCGGTCCGCACGAGCAGCAGCATCATTTGGTCAACTCCAGGAAGAGCAACGTGAGGCCTCCTTCTTCAAGAAGAATTTTCTCTTATGCTTGTGAATTCTCACTGGATATAAATAAACCAAAGCCATCGCATACTCTGAGGTAGAGAGAGTTTTATCAATACAATGTCAGAAAGAAAAGCCACAGAGCAAGATTAACAGTCATCTCCCCAATCAAAAGTCTGGAAAGTTGAATAACCGTGAGCAAGAATGCCTTCACCTGGAAAATGAAGTGGCTGCAGATAAAAATACTCATTGCTGTTAAGTTATTCTTCAGAACAAAGTTACCATTTACAGTCAAATAAAAAGAAATGTGATTTAAAAAATAATAATGGGACATCTGCACAAAGCAGCAGTCTGACAGAGACAAAAAAAAAAAAAAAAAAGCTTTAATTGTGAAATCCGGGTCTCCCCCTATCCAGTATCTGAGAAATCTTGTTTTTCTTTCGCATAATCTGGGCAAGTTGCCCAGGAAATATGAAAACCTGAACTCAGGACTCAGAGAGCAAGTTAAACAAAAAAACAGAATTGCCTTTTAATTTTAAAGACACATTTTCATTCACTAGGTGCGGTCACACCAACCTTTGCTTAAAGGCACAGGATTGTTACCAAAACTTTTAAACCCCTCTCCCCGTAAACAGCACCACCTCAATACTTCCAGATTTTAAAACGAGGCACAGACTGTCACTTCAAAAAGTCTCTTGGAGTGCCTTATGTTAACGGGCCGTGTCCTCGAGAGGAAATACCAGAACTGAGAGGAGCAGAATTCAGCATCTCCAATCAGTAGATCCCTGCCCAATCTCACAGACCAGTCTCCCGCTGTGTTTAAATACCTTATTTTGAATGGAGTTCATAACACAGTTCTCCAGGACGCGTATGCTCAGCTAACTGCAGATCTCAGCTTTTACTGCTCCTCAGACCTCAGAGGAAAGAGAACAATCCACAGACTGCCACGGCAGCAACTAAAAACAAGAGGATGTGAACTCCAGAACACAGACACTCGTTTAATAGAAGGTGATGTTCAATCACACATCACAGGTTCCTTTTTATGGGCCATAATTACAGCGTGAACTCGTTTGCTGTTTCCCATTTAGCATAAGGCAACTTCAGGGTAACCTTTCCCATCGTATCCTCTGTCACTGCAGACCTCGACAGGAAGTTATGAAGATTTCAGAGCGAGGACTCCTAACATTTGGGAGCTGAAAACAAATCTTTTAAGGTCCATCTTCTGCTACTGTCGCTGAGGCCCAAAGCACCTCCTGACACGGAAGTATACGTTTCAATTAAACTTTTTTAAAAATAGCTCTGTTGTTGGTTTTTTATTGTTGGTTTTTGTTTGTTTTTAAAAGAAAACACTTGTCTTTCCATCAAATCTGCAAAAAATCAGCCTGCAGCAAGAGATTAACTAAGGAGCACATGAAGATGCGGCCTGTTCAGGCTGACAGCTACTCCCATTTCCTCTCTTCAGATGCAATTTTGTTATCCTTTTTCCTCGTTTTATTCGATAAACAGCACAGTTCCATCATTAAATTCAGACAGCGCACTCTCAAAACTCTGTCCTCCAGAATCAAGCCTTCACGCCTATTAGCGTATCCCATTTCGCCGTTTGCCTCGTTCTCCAAACGGAGTTATACTTTGGCAGTCATCTGCTAGCAGTGGTTCATGGCAGGGGGAGACACACACTTATTTTCTAACTTTCTTTGAAACCTGAACAGGACCTTATCCAAACTATCCTCTGCCAAAAACACGGGTCTGAACTCAGGCCGAAAAGGACACGCGCGGGGTTTAATGGAATTATGTTTACTCAAGTCCTGCATCACCAGGACTCTTGCTGATTTGAGAATGACAACTCCTTGCCCAGCTGAGAAAAAACAGAAAGCCTGTATTCCAATTTAAACCATTTGTTACAGAAAACTGCGTCCTTGAAGACGCGGCTAAACTGCTCTTCTACAAGGTTGGGAAGGATTCTCGCTGAAGTTTTTGCTGCTTTTCGTTTCAGATAGACATTGTATTCCTGGAAGTTATGAGCGGGGACACGGTATTTATAAAATGCAGCAGCGGAAACGGTGCTTCTCAGGTCACCTGCCATTCCGCCTGCCCAACTGCTACGAGGCTCTTTTTAATGAAATGATAAATACTTTAAGCAGAGGCATGTGTGCAGAACTTACTTATTATTTGGTCTAATCAGTATGTGATCCACCTGAGACACTTTTGCTGATTAAAGTTCCCATTTAGGCATAAGTTGGCCCACCTGTTTCCAAAATAGTCCATTAAAAAAAAAAAAAAAAAAACAAAACAAAACCAAAGCAAAATCAGGTGCTGTTAAATGGGGGTGGGCAGAGATATCACTGATCCACCCTCAAAAAATAGTTCCAGAAAGAATGTGATTTTCCTTTTCTGGAAAGTTATATGGAAGGGGAGGTGGGGGGAGGCCGACAAATCAAAACACATGCTGCTCGCCCTGTCTCCCCCCTCCCCAAGCTTTACCCTTTCCCTGCCTCCGTAGGACCTTATCTTTGCACTTGGCTATACATTAAGTCTTATCCTCCCTGGAAAAGTCTTTTGAGGTTCCCAAGGACACGCACCACTCGCTGCCTGAGCAGAAAAAGGGTGGAGTGCTGAAACTCCAGAGACAGTCTTTGTTCGGAGTGTTCATTAGATAATGGCAGTTGCGTTCACAAAAACACAGTTATAAACAGGGCAAAAGGAAGTGACTTTGGTTAAAGAACTGCACAGTTTTCACCCCTGACTCTTGCATGATGTCAGAATTTCACCAGTTCTCCAGTTACCGGATGATCTCTGAGAGCAAATGAGACTCGAATACAGCATGTGGAGAAAAAAAAA
>VZSZ01000375.1:12469-68059 GCA_013398815.1 Ibidorhyncha struthersii | reverse complement strand
TTTTTTTTTTAGAACCTCTTTAATGTTTTGTCCTATCTGAAAGCCTTTTGTCTGAGAATGGAGCTGCTTTGTAAATTAATAGCATTCGGCAAATATTTTTGTATTTTTTTTAAACCCTTTGGTAACTAATCAATAACATCTGCTATGAAAGCCATGGATTAAACTGGAGCCCATAAAATGAAATTGGGTAAAACCGACTTTCTAGTGACACTTGACGTGCCTTTGAGCACCCAACTAGTCCAGGTCAGGAAGCAACATGCTTCTCCTCTACATGCACTAAGAACGCTCAAATTATATGTACATAGCGATATTATAGTAAAATGGCTATATAAAATCTTTCATACTAGGCTACAGTATGAAAATCTGCATGAATGGGCCATATTTATTTAACGAACAGAGGCCTTACTATTTCAGTAGTCATATGTACAATTTTAAGCACAAAAGGCTGCATTTTGGTGTATATTTTTAAGAATCTAAAGGATATTGGTTCTGCCTTGGTAAGACCTCCTTTTGACATTTCCAGTGGCAGTATTGCTGTTGGAATGTCTTCATGTCACACTTAGCAGCTGCTTTCTTTGGGTCACATCCAGCCAAAATTAGCCTCTATAGTTCCCAGTCAATGGACTTTCCAAAGCCCACCTGTGCTCCCCTTCATGACTTTTCAGGGAAATTTTCTTCCCTTCGGTAATCGTGAACATGTCATTTATATTTTATTTCTCATCAGAGCCAGCTTTATAATTTGCAGTTTCCCAGACTACAGAAGGGAAAGACTAAGAATAAAAATCCTCTAATTTGGCTTCCAGACTACTGATTTTTTTTCTCTCACCTAGTTACTGAAGCACAAGTGGTAAAGCTGACCCATGAAAAAAATTAGCACAGGATGTTAAAGATTTATCTTGACGAAGAAAAGTGATGAAGTTTTTAACTTTCTAATCAGGGGAAGGTTTGTTAGAGTTGTATTATGTTATGAAGCAGACTATCACAGTGCCTCAGCTAACACATTGTTGATGTTCTTCTGAGTTGAATATATTCATATGCAAGTTCGTACTAGTATGAATAAATGTCATAAGACCGTTTTGACTCAGTTCAGTGAATTTATTGACTAAGACTACAAAATTTACAATCAATCGGCAGATAAAGTACTGACTACAAAACGTCCCAGTCCCACCTACTGGTTTCTGTGCTGATGGATCACACTATGTCATATAAACTCAGCTGTTAACTCCATATGTTTTAACTTGGGTTTACTGAAAATCTTTCAAGTATTACAAAATTGCTATATAATGATCTTAGAAAGTAGAAGTGGATACCAGTGGACACTGCTATAAACAAAATTTATAATTTGTATAAAAATATTATGCGTTTATCATATCTATTATGCATGCATATATAAAGTATATAAAATTAGGTATCATTACTAAGGATCGAGTATATCATTATGATCTATTTAAGAATATATATTACATAGTGGCCTATTATGGCATATTGTGAAATAAATACTATTCATGCCAGCTTTTCTGCTATTTCCTTCTTTGAACAGAGGAATTAGGAGAAGTGCAAAATATACCGATTACTCATTGGTTACATAATAGATTAGAAAAAATTTAACCAGCGCAAGACTAAGTGGAAGGCTTCTAGGAAGTCTGGTTCATACCATATTGTGCTGTATATTAAATATTCTCCTTGTGTGTGCACATGATAAATGCAGTATCTGAGTCAGGGCATGGGAAAACAGTGATCAGCTTGGCCAACCTCTGATCTTTCTTTTGGTGTAAGTACAGAGGAAGGACTGTTAATTGTTCTTAGTTGGATGAATCATATTTTACAGCAGGAATTAAGATGAGGTTCAACATAGCGCAGAGTCTCTGTGGTCTCTTGTTTTCTCACTTGAGAAGAGAAGAGGCATCATGAAGCAGGTTGTCCTTCTAGGATGGGTAGCAGTGGACTGAGAAGATTCTCAGTAGTTTGTGGTTTGGCTTGTCAAGGAACCAAAGGAGACACTATCAGGCACCCTCCCAGTAGGGGCTGTTGTCAACGTCACTAAAATCCCTCCTTTCCCAGCTGTATTTTTACCTTACTGATAATATATGGTCTATAGCAATAGTATGTGTGATTGACTTTTATGCTGTGATTGTGAGTTCATGGCTGTGTAAGGGTAATTTTCAGGGATGCGTTGATGTTTCAAGCAGATGTACATTAAATATAGAGGATTATTATGAATGATCTGCAGTCTGAACTCAGTATGCTTCTTCTGAGCATGCCTACTTTCGTAAGAGATCTCCACAGAAGGAAAAATAAAATTGCATCTATTTCTTAAATACAAGGTACAAAATCATGCATTATATTGCTCTAGGCATCAGATTACAATGTATGCTAAGACGAGTAATGAGCAAGTCTATTTAAGTTTAAGTTCAATTATTACATGAAAGTCGCAATAAATAGAATTAAATTTCCCTGCATGACTACATTCTTCTAAATGGCTGGGTAGGTGGATGCATCCCTGAAAAAAGTATAAAATTTGTGGCATTCTCTCAACCATGATGCATGCCCCAGTGCAACAATTCAAAATACTGAAGAAACAAACTAAGCGACACATTTCCACAACCTCTCAGCGGGGTGCTGGAAAGAGTAGGAAAAACGTAGGATTTTTTGTTTCTTATTTCAGCATGGCAATGCTGCTGCTGAAGAAATTTTAAAATATATTGAATTCTGAGCTGATAGCCATTTTTCAGTCCTCAAATGAAAAACGTAACAAAGTTAAAAGCATCAAACCCTACCTTTTAGAACTGAGACAAAAGTGCACCTATATATTTAATCTATAATTATAGGTGAAAACCTAGCATTTTAGGATTTAGGGAAACATATACCCACCCTCAAGAACTGGGAGAACAGAGGCTATTATTGAATATTTTTAGTCATACCTGGAGTCCTACTGACTGCAAAGAGGCTATTTCTATGCCAAAGGTGTTGCAGGTCTGATCATTAGACCTACTGCTGAGAAACGCTGAGCACTCTTGAAGCTCCTTTCAGCAACGGTAATGACAGCTTACTGAAGATGTTTAAAGCTTACAGGATTGAGCTCATGGTAGGAAACTACTGACAGAGAAGGAGGAATAGGAGAGATGAAATAGATTTTTCCTTTTTTTTTTCTTCTATTTTTTGTATACTTTCAAGACGACTTCTTTCGTCTCAGAATTACAGTAGAATGTTTACGGTTTTAATCACACCAATTTTAATATGACAAAAATCCAAATTAAAGCCCTAAGTAAAAGATTAACCAGGATCTGGTCTGTTGTAGGAAACAAAGAAGTAGACAGGAAGAGAAATTTTTAAACTCCATGTAGGAAAAAAGTTTAGTGAGAAATAAATTTAAATAATCTTAATGTCATTTAAAGCCTTACTTTATGTATAACGTTAAAACTATATGCAAGATACACCTTTGTAAGTTAGATAGCAGCTAACAAATGCTCTTAAAATTAAGTAATTAATATATTCTATCACATACAAACTTGTAATTCATTGTAAAATACTTGGAAAAAAGTAAGAAAAACTTGTTCTTCAAGTACACAATCTTTTATGTACATAATCTTTTTTGGGGATGACCTGAATATACCAAAGATGTGTGACCCACAGTTAACTTAGCCTCCTGAAGAAATGATAAAGAAATTAAGAGGGCTTTGGGCAGAAGCTAAATATATTGGCTAGAAATTGGAATTAGAAATCAGAAAATTCAAGATAAGATTTTCAAAAGTGTCTTCCAACTATCAGGAATTTTCTTCCTTGATTGAGCATGGAAACGAATGTGGCCTGATTTTCAGAGACCAGAATTTTATGACGGCAACAATCTTCAAAGCGTTTTTTTTTCCAAGAGTCTTAAGTACACACTTACAGGCAAAAGACATATTTTTAAAGACACGTCTGTATCTGTCTACTCAGTGTTGCAGGGCATAAGTGATCTGGGTACCTAAGAGCGTGAGTAATTATTGGAAAGATTGCTTGGTAAGTCACTTTTTGAAGGGAGGCATAATGTTTTCATTCACTTAGGCCTTGTAAGACCTAGGGGAACAATATGTGAATACGTACAAAAATTTTCTAATTGATGGCCTGATCCTCCCAGTCATCTGCACTCACTTTGGCAGATCAAGTCACTTCTGTCCAAGTGCCCGATTACTGACTTTGAGGACCCGGACTTTAAATGCATTAAATTCTGAGAGAACTTGATTTTAAACTTGTATGGACAATATTGTCCTTCAGGTGACCCCCCAAAAAATAAAGGGGTGTTTTCCTTCCAAAGAAACATATTTGATTTGAAATCATAAAGGGGATTTCGGTAGGGGATGACATCATGTCGTTTTCCAGAGCAGAAGTGTGGTAGGAGCCATTCTGGTATGTATGCGTGATCACCACCATATGGCTTGTTTCATGTTGCTTTTGTTTGTTTACCTTAAAAGAACATTAAAGTTGCATATTTAACTGCTCAAAAGCTAACACATGCCAGAATGAAGATTGCCTGTACAATCATAATTCAGCCCACTTGTGTACATCAGTTGTTATATCGTACTTAAGTGCATGATCCAATACTGGGTTTCCACTGGATCTTTTCCACGTTCAGTGAATGGGCAGTTAGTCAACATTTATTTTATGCCCCAAATTGAGTGCAGGACTGATGGCAAAATGAGTTCAACCATTGCACAATACAAAATGATAAATATCTTCCACTGGAAGGATTCCTCTGTGGAAAGCATTTTTCTCTTGCTTTCGCTAGAATAGCTGACCATACAACACTTCTACAAACCTGCTGTCCACAGAAAAATAAACCCCACACCATTAATATCCAGCTGCAAAAATTTGGGCTGAATTTGCTTTCCCAGCCTTTGTAACCTTCAGTGTAACAGTAAGACCAGTGTTTTCTACAATAAGCTGTCTTCTATTTGTTAGTTTTCAGCAGCCAGTACAGCTGAGAGAAGAGACAATTAGTAATCTCTTCCTTCATGTTCAGCATCTACAGACTTGTAAAACCACATACAGATTTATTAACTTTGTTCAAGCCTATGAAAGGCTTGAACAGTACCTATGGATTAGGTACTGCTGCGTACCAAACCAGAAGAAATGGAGTTTACACAAAGGTGTGGAATTACTGTTAAAAAAAAGATAGCAGTTTTTCTTCCAGGTGAATTTGCTGAGTTTGCCTGTGTTAGCTTTTGAGCAGTTAAATATGCAACCTTAGTGGTCTTTTAATGTAAAATGCTAATGATTTATAGTCTTTCAGACCAAATCTTGAGTTTTCTATTCATTTCTATCCAGGTGCAATTGGTGGAATGTGAGAGCAGAATGTGGCCTTAAATACACTGGGACTTGGTCTGATGTTTAGAAGTATTACAGAATATAATAAGATAAACATTATTTATACCATGAACTGATCAACAGCAAACATTTTTTTCATTACTTCTAATTCCCCCTTGGCTTTTTTCATGGATCTTCCCACACTAATGCCTTGTGTGCCAACTCTTAAACAGTTAAGCTGAGGCTAAAGCCTGACTGCTGTGATAAAAGATCTCCAAATTTCACCTGCATGTACAACTCCAGAAGATTTCTGATTATTTTTTTCTTCTTCTTTATTTTAGGACAATTATATGCAGAAAGACGGGCAGCAAACAGCAGAGCGTGAAAGCCATTGATGTTAAAATTGAAACCGATCCCTTTGTGAATGACCAATATGATGCTTTTTGTGTAAAGGATGAAGGTCAGCACTGATATACTATTGAAATAATGCACAGTCATCGCTGTCTTGCAACATTAATAGTTTTGCCTTCAATTTTTCTGCTGCTGAGAGGCAAAGAGGGAATGTTAAGGAATAAATCTTTATAATAATCGCCCGCTAAGTGAGCCAACCGCTGCAAAGACATTGGTTGCAGGAAATTAATTGCATTACCTTTTGTCTTTGCTGCGGTTTAGCAAGTTCAAGCAGCGCTACTGATCTGGAAGAACCCCTTTTGGTGTTTACAGAACATACTTTACAGAAACGAATATATCTGGCAGCAATATAACGGAGATGCCTGAAGCATCTCCCATACATAGCACTGTAAGTGAATGTAATTCAGAAAGCTGGCTTCCAACTGCAGAACACCACATTGTTGCATATCTATCAGTATATAACATTTGTATGCAAATAACTTCACTGCCCCCATTTTATTTTTGTTTGGTTTGGGGTTTTTTTGTTAACAAGCGTAGGCTAGCCTGCTAGGGACTCTGATGTATCACGGATGATTCTGAAAACCAAATTATTTCCAATTTAAGTTGACGCTCAAACTTTTTGATATTCAAATGTCAGAACCCACAAGCAAAGATGGATTCTGAAAGCAAAAAGTAAATTGTTACTGATAGGCAGGATTGTGTAAAGAAGTTTGGGAACTCCCGAAACAGATTGTTGATGTCCACAGTGAAGTTTCGCATCTCATTTCCAAGAAAAGCAGGGGCAAGCAGATGGCACTGAGAAACAGTAAATTCACAACACAGGGCAGCACTTTGATAGACAGTCAGTGGCAGCAGTGGGAATGAAAATATAGTTGAAGCGAAACGTGGCAGAGGTGATGCATGTTTGCTGTGCACCAGTCATTCAAAAATCACAGTGTTTGACTGACCATCCTCTCAAGTAACCCTCGTGGTATCAACTCCAGGCTCCGTGCTGCTATGAGCGATGCCAGCTCCGTCACCCAGTTGCTAATGTTGTCACACAAGCACCTTTGTGCTTCCTTCCATGCTGCCCCTCACATGTAGGAGCAGCTCCCTGTAAACATCTGCAAAACTCTCTCATTGTCTTCCTTCAAATCTCTCTTTTGTCATCATCCCCCCCTCGAGAAAAACCTTGCGGTGGGTGGGACAGCTGTGGGGCGCTGAAATCATTGCTCTGGCTGCTATTGTTCCATTGTGCCCTTGTGCTCCCCTGTCTGTCTCCACCTGCTGTGCCTGAGCTTACACGTAGATGATGGATCTCGGGGAAGGAACTGTGTTTGCCTTTTGCACTTGGTTACTGCCCACAGTAAAAGGGCAGTAAAGGCAAAGGTGAACATAGTCTGACAACTTTTGTTGGAAACGAGTACTACACAGGACTCAGACACTGCATAGTTAAAACCCATGGGAAAATTTGGATCATTTGCGAAGAAGAGGCAAGTTATGAACGACTTATTTTGTACAAGGCAAGGAGTTTCCTGATGACAGAATGGGATGATTGTGCCAATACACTCACCAAATAGTACTTGCACACAGAAACGTTTCTGGATGACAATGAGGTCCCCTCTTCTAAAAAATTCTGGATGCAGAGTCGATGCTTGAATAGAAAGGCTTGAGCAAAGTTGTGTGGCAAAGAGACTGCTCTGTAGTTGGTATGAAAAGAGCAAAGTGCGGAAAGGAAATAGCCTAACAGGCAAGCGTACCACACAATAACACACAAGCCAGCACGAAGCAGCTGACTGATGAAAGAACGTCCTACACCTCAGGGATCTCACTTGCAGTTTGGGGAAGTAAATATCCAGTAAGAAGCAATAACAGGCAAGCCTCACACCACAGCCTCAGACGTAGCATATCTGTTCTCCTGTTTTGTACACGTGGCTAATATCTACCCATCTAAGTTAGAATTAATGAATTGTTTCTTACTTGAAACCTCCCGAGTATTTTCTTTTCTTTTAGAAAAGTGGACATTGCTTTTAAGTGATACAATTTCAATTATAATACAGTAATACATAGCATTAAGACCTGTGTATTGATATCAAGTACAAAAAGCAAGTTGTTTTGCCCTGCCGAAAGCGATACATCCCAGCTTTCTTACGCTGAGACCGATGTCCCCATACACAATAACCGCAAGCCCTTTCATTTCTTCCATATCCATCCAACCAATAATCTGCAGTCCCGTATGAAATTCATCTGCTTCTTTCTCCAGTATTTCTTAACCTCACCCTCTACCCATCATCTCCCCGCCTTCAGGGCACTTTCCAGCTCCTTGCTGGGTCCAGGCATGGCTGGCTGGGCAGGGGGGCGCATATACTGTGGCTGTCTTAGAGGTATGAACACACTGTTTTGTCCGCCCATATGCAATGCCGATCGGCTGGCCAGCACGGCCTGTGGGAAAGGGTAAGAGCAGAGTCCTACCTATGCCCGTCCCAATGGAAAAGACGCCTGGCTTTGGCTCTTTCCTCTTTTATACTTGTCTTACCAAAACGAGCGGACAATCAGCAGCTTTCCCTCTTTGCCAGACCTGGCTGAAATCAGCCAAAGGTGCAAACAGACTGGAAGGTTGAGGGCGGACAGAGGGAACAGTCACATCAGCCGCCTTCTGAAACTAAGTTGATGATAGTAACTCTTTACAACTGTGTTTTCAGTTGTTAAGGTTGTGCAAAGAGCACCTGGAACCACCAGGGAACTTCTAGTACAAACCATCACAAGATTCCCTTCTTAGGCCTTGATTTATAATTAACCTTCACTCCATTAATGTTTAGCATGCAAATGAGTTTGGTTGAGTTGCTTAAGTGTACATCTCAACATGCCTCAACAGCCAGGGCAGCAGTCAGATGCTAGCAAGAGCTCTGGGTATGCTGGGTCAGGCTTTTACAAATAAAAATTCTGAAGAGGGAGATACCTTTTTTTGTTGTTGTTCTTCTTCTGAAATGAATTTTGTTCTGTACACACAGGAGAATCACAGCAATCCTTGGTACTAAGAGTTATGTTTTACAGGGAATTGGTACTAAGAGTTATGTTTGACAGGGAAAGATGTAGTTGTAATGTTTTATGAATGCTGTGAGTATAGCTGCATTTTTCTCAGTACGGAGAAATGCGTCTTCTCAGTTTCTTGTAAACAAATGTTTTATGAAGCCATTAGAGTCAGGAAGACAACTCTGTACCAGCTCAGGATCTGCTGAGATCAGAAAATTTCTCTCTTAGACCTGGGCGCCAAAAATTACCTAAAAATATATCCCATTCTGCCTCTTCTGAAAATGGAGTACCACATGTAAGCGAGATCTGGCCCAGAGTGTGTATTTGCTCTCTATCAAAGCTCATAATAAAAAGCCTCAAAGTATAAAAGAGATAAAGCAAGAAAAACAGAAAGCTGGAATTTTTCCTACCAGTCTTATTTTTTTGTAGGACCTCAGACCATTCAATTTCGTGTGTATATAATCCTCTCGGTTCCCTTTCTTTAATTTTTTAAAAATGCAACAAAGGAAAGATCTCTTTGTTAATAGCTCCCAGGTTTTACTGGTTCTTTTTTTTGGTGACCCACTGATATTTACAGGCAACAAGTAAGATCTCTATTCCATAAGGCTTTGATTTGCTGCCACCATAGAAAAACTAAACAGGCAGCAACTTGTAGTAGCGTACAGCATAAATGCAAATCAAACTTTGTTAAACATGACTGCTGCCTCAAGATAACCATCAAAGCTTGATGGCTTATGTACATATTTCAGTTTGCCTTTTTTAGCAGTAAGAAGAAAATAAATTAGTGAGTTCTTTACTGCAAATATATTAAATGTACTTTACAAAAGTAATCAAACTGCAATTTGCTTTATGTAATTTTTGAACCATTTCTTTGTGTTTGTCATGCTTTGCTGTGGACATGAAGTTCTTCATGTTTTCATTGCTATAGCTTTCTTTTCCAGAGCTCTACATATAGTTGACAGTGAATTTCCAGCTACTTGGTGATGTCATTTAAACCAATAAATTCTTCTTTCTGATGAAAGAAGTATTGGCATCCTAACACTGGTAGCTTACAAGCAGCACTTATATTGGCTATGATTGAGTTTTGGTTCTTTGTACTCCGTTTATACTCAGTATTTTTATCCAAAAAGAAAAATTCCGTATACTTTAGTGTCTCTGCAATCAAGAAGAAAAACAAACATCCACAGTCATCTTTCACAGGGCTGAGCGTTCAGGGTTGCATTTTCCAATTTCTTAACGATGAGATGACATCCTATAAATTCCAGTGGTCTCTCTGGAAAAACTCCGCTGAATTGGGTGGTTGTAACAGGGGATGTTTTATGTCAAAGAGGATGTTTCATGTCAGTTTTCAGGGCATGGTACTCAGTTAAAGTAGTAATTGTAGATAATCAGATTTCAGTAGATTCCCAGTTCTGCCAGGTGGCATGGAAGCTGAAGTCTGCATCTTTTTTGTGTTGATTTTTTTTTGCATTGATTTTTTTCTTGCATTGATTTTAGGCTGTCCTTTCTGTAGACAGTATTTTATCAAGAAATCTCAAAAAAATCATATACAAACTGATGGGATGTTTGTAGTTTAAATCAAGAAGATGCTTCTGGAGGAATCCGAATTGGAGAGGAGGGGTGCTGTGTTTTTAAAGTGACTTGTGTCAACTCTCTGTCAGAAATCACCTGTCACAAATTCTTTTCCACATATAGTTTGTAGTTAAAGTTACTCTTCAGAGGGGCCATAATTCCTAAAAGCCAATCACGGCTGAATGTGCTAGCTCAATTAACGAGGCGCCTTCAGTCCCTTGTAAAAAATAGTTATTGAGTCTCTAAGAGGTCTGTAACCAGGGTCATCACTGGCCCTAACATATCTGTGCTCAACACTTGTATCTTTGCTGTCCCACTTATTCCCATTCAGTTGTCAGATGTTGACTCTATCCTGATTTCTACCCATGTATATTGAGTTCTTTATTGACTGCAGCGGTTATTTTCACTGCAGGAGACAGTCTGTGCCAAATTACTGCTGACATGAGGAACTTCTGTGTATTTCAACATCATCTCGTATCTGTGCTGTGCTGTCTCGCTGTGTAACACAATCCATCCTTGCTTACTGGAGGTCAGCTATCAATGTATGGAGCCCTATTAAGTGTTTGACCTCACTGTCACTATCGGGCAAATTCAGGAAGGGTCACGATGTCCAGAACCAGAGCCCAGGTTTCCAGGTTTGAGATGTGATCCCGCACACAAGCAGGCAGAGCATGGGATCTTCTGGATGGGGCCCAAGTATTAAGCATATCAGGCTCTTCTACTGGGAAGCATGCATTGGGCTCATTTTTTAGCAAGCGTTAAGAAAATATGCTGGTTTATGGGAGGATAGATGTGGGGAAAAGCAGTGCTCCAGATGGAGAGTTCAGCACTGGAGGAGCCCAGTCCTCATCTACCAACGTCACCACTCCAGGCAACCTCTGTGGTCGCCTTAACAAAGAGCGCTACTGTTCCTCCACATGACAAGCTGCTGCCAACACACCCTCTGTCACGCTTCGTGGCCCAGATCTGCCTCCTCTCTTCCAGCAAGAGAATGGCCTGAATGCCAGCACTGAGCACATGCTGTTGTTTCAAACAAGCCCATGCTTTGCCAGCTGCTGGTACAAAGGCTGCAGACAAAAACCTGAAGCCTGTCCCCAGAAGTGGTTCAGTTTGATGAGCTGCTGTGCTGGTGTCACTTCTGTACGTGTACCAGAAAGAACAGGTTTGGCAAAAGGCTGAGCAGGAATTGTCATAGCAACTGAGACTGCAGCAGGATGAGGAGCCCTAAGATGCTGCAACCTGGAAAATTCCTGTACATCTTACATAGGAGATGACAGCAGCAAAATGGGCGTAGGAACTTGAATATGTCTTTGCAGAGTATCAGCTTTCACTTATGCTTGTCCATGCTGTCGCTCAATATGCTCTGCAGCAAAGACATGACCTTACAAAGTCTCATATGAGAGAGAGTCAGAAGTTCCCCATATAATGTTCATCCATGAACATCTTTAAAATTTCTGCTTTTCTTTCTACTCACCCGTCAGCCAGAACTCTCTTTCAGGATCTCATAATTCTCTGTTACCGCGTCTGTTGCCAGATTTTACAGTAAAGCTCCCTTCAGCTGTCTTCTTTCCTGGAAGGTTGTAATGTACTTTTTGAATGTCTTTGCCATATTTAACTAATGTAAGTGTTACTTTTCTGCTTCCTCTGGCCACAGGATTAAGAAGCAAGGCTTTGTAGATAAGAATACCCTCTGACATATAATTGTCCTACACAGCATTGGGATCAATACTGCCCTCAGAGCAGATACACAGCTCCCATTTGTACTGATGGAAGTAGCTACATAAATAAAGTACATGAAATGCAAGGGTCTGTAGCCTTCCTGGGAAGCAATAAAATATTTTTTTTTATTCCTTTCATCCACATCAATCTCTATTCATCCGACCAGTTCACAGGAAAGGCATTAGCTGCTAACTGCTCCTCACTTCCTCGGATGCCAAGCCTCCATAAGGCTGTACATAAACTGAGCTTTGTGTAGCCTCAAGAGCTTGTTTTTTCTGTCAGAGTGTGTGTGTATGCATAACTCCCACTAACTTCTGAAGGTGTTAGACAGTATATATGCATGTGTACAGTATGGAGAATAGACTTCAAAGCTTTGACTTCAGTAGCGTGTCCCTTAAATTAGTGGCAGATGTTTTTCAGCATACCCAGTTGAGAAAGTGGTTAGCCAGCTCTATCAGACAATTTCTAAAAGCCTGATCCAACAGGACTTTCACAGAGTGTGGATGTTTATCATAGGATATTCATTTCACTACGAGGTAAACAACTGGCAACATAAATACATCTTATTTCTAAATAAACATGTATTTACCTATGCCTGGGTCAGAAGTGGGTAGATGATGGGAAAATCTGCAGCCAGGACTCACAAGGATCTTGCAGAATGTCCCCGGGGCAAAAGCAGGAAAGCGTGAGCTTTTGCAGAAAATAGATTGAAAAAAGTTTTTCTGTCAAAATTATTGCCTGTTGAAAACCCTGGATGTGAACTGGTGTCAATGGAAATATTGTTTGAAAGATCTTGTGCTGATAATGTCCCAAAAGTAGACGCTAGCAAAGTAGCAAGGATGCTCTCTGAAGATGTTTCTCCTTCTGCATGCTTAGGAGCATAGTCTTAGAGGTCGCTTTTTCAGCTTCCAAGGAACATAATCTTTGCTTAGCCAACTAAGTAATTAGGTTTTTGTACAAAGGCAAACTGTTTCAACAGGAGAGATCAATACTAGAACACAAACCTGGCCCCAAGTTTTCCTTATGCCGTGTCATTACCAGAATTCCTGAGCTATTATCTATTAGCCTTTTCATTTTTGGTTGTTCTCTATCAGGACAAAAGCAGGTTTTGAATCTTCAGTTACATGGGCAAGTGGGACAGTTGTTTTTTTCTTCCACAGTCAATAAGGGCTCTAGAACAACTCGAAAAAATCCCAGATTTGAGAAAATATAGAAGTGTTTATTTGTACCAACACTGCACACATTGAGTGTCTTGGTAAAGTCATGTTCTTGCATTATAGGTTTTTTGTTTGTTTGTTTTGTTTTTCTGTAACCAAGAGATGTCTGTTCCAAAAGGCACTGTAAAAAATCTGAAGGAAAAGGGGACATGGCAAACCTCTCTCGAAGAGCACTTCTGAGAGATGAGAAGCAGCAATGCCTAGAAGTTGTCTAGAAGATCTTGACCCACCTTGTTGACAATAGCCAAGATTGTTCAAACCTGAAAAAGAGAGTTAAAATTCAGTTTACAATGATGTTGGCGGTTGTCTGTCTGCCTCATCTCTGCACTTCTTTCATGCAACAAAACACTCGAATCAGTTTTGTTATTGTTTATAGTAATTTTTGCTTCCTGGCTTTTAGTGCTGTCAGCAGAAATATTACCAAACATCTTGTTTGATTTTATGTCTTGATAAATTTAGCTCTTCAGATTCTCACAGAGAGCTGCACTATGTTACCCCTGGGTGTTGTTGAGAAGTCACCATTTACTTCAGGGTGTCTCTAACCTAAAATAGGGGAAATTTTAGTATCTGGGAAGAAACTTTTGATTTTGAGAAAGACTAGAAGATTAGAGAGAGTCTGAAAAATGACTGATGTCTACCTGGACCTTTCCTTTCTGTGAACGTGGACTGGGTCATTTCTCGGCCTCTACCTGCTTGCTACAGGGTAGTAGACATCAAAGTGCCAGTCTTAAACAATTTCACAAGCTTTTCTGCAGTTAAGAAAAATGACTGTGTCCAAGCTTTTGCTTTCCATCCCCAACCTACCCAAACATCTGTAGAAGCAGGCAAAGAAGACAGCTGTAGCTTGATGGCCTGGGCTGACTTTTTGGAAACAAAGCCCCTCTGGATGCATCACTGTTACACATCAATAACATCACAGTTATCATATGGCAGTTATAGCCCAATATATACCTTTCCAATTACAAGCTGAAAATAGTTATGAAGGGGGGTAAGGGCGTGAATCAGATGAGATGTATGAGTTCTGTGGATGTACGTAAGTTTTTCCTCGGGGTAACTCTCTTCAGCACCGCTGTTAGGACCGCGTTTAAAACTTTTGCAAGGTCTCTACAAACTCATGTCTTTTTGTCTTTCAGACAAGCCCTGTGGGGACCCGCCATCCTTCCCCCACACCATCCTGCATGGCCACACTGGCTTTGAAATGGGGGATGAGCTGCTGTACGTTTGTGCCCAGGGGTACATCATGGGCAACAAGGAGACGGCGTTCACGCTGCTCTGCGACAGCTGTGGGGAGTGGTACGGGCAGGTTCAGGCCTGTGTCAAAGGTAAGCTCACCCAGCACGCGGAGCATCCCTCCGCAAGGTCACAGCCTCCCATCGGCCCAACCGAGATGGTTTCATGCTTACAGGGGTGTCTCCTGGGCATGTGCTGTCCTGGTGAAGGTCTCGGTGACTAGAGCATCAATGTCTTGGTTGGCCCAGGAGGGCTTTTACAGTCCCATTGGTAGATATCTCCAGTAAATCACAAGAGAGGATAATTTATTCATACTTATAAGAGCATAAAGTTTCTTTCTGGGTAGCAGGAGCCATACAAAATAAAAAATTGGAGTTTTTAATGACTTTTTTTTTTTTCTGTATCCGCTAACCCCATTTCAGGGATTCACTGAGTCTTATCCCAGCATTATCATTCAGCTCCTACATTCCAGTCCACCATCTTCCTTCTTTTTCCCACAGTACCATTTTTCTTTAGTACTGGACATAATTTTAAATTACTGGAAAATAACCTTTGTGAAGATCCTTCACCTGCGTATTTAATATCAGAAACAGCCCCTTTCTGGAAATCAGCTGTTTATAATCTTGTATGTGTTTATTCTGTTACTGGATGAGGTTTGTAACTTTCAATGTACTTTGTTTACTCAATGAAAGGGATTACTATGGACGTTACAAGAAATATCAGAGGTATTTTTTTCAGAGTAGTTCAAAAGCCGTGCCCAGGCAGTATTAGTGAGCCAAAGACATTGTTTACCAGATAGAGTGTACAATGCAGTTTTTGTATGTCTTCTGCTATGTTTATTTTCCCGTGAAGCCACAGAGTTGCTGCAGAGCAGGCGACTGAAATGAAAACTTGGTGTTTGCTCTCGTCTTTGGGAACCTAGAGCAAGTACAGAGAACAGCCGGTGTAGGCATGCACTAAGTGTGGGCTGCATGCACATAACATCTTTCCTTACCACAGGCATTCTGAGGCTGTCCAGGCTTTATCACCCCATCACCAGCCTTACATCTTCATGTGGTGCTACACACTGAGGCCCCTGAGATAGCATCCTCCTTATAGAAAGGACAAGATGCCACGGTGGTACGTGATGCCCCATGGAGACAGGGGTCAAGGGCACAGCAGACCCGTATGCAACTCCCCCCACTTCTTTATATTTTCTAGGTTGAATCGAGCTGACCATCCTTTAGATGTTCTTGGATTTTTGTTTGGGATGCAAAATGGGTAATATATTAGCTGTCCATCTTTTAAGCCCCAGACTTTGTCCACTGGCTCGTAAGAAGCTAGTCTGGCTGATCTGAGCTTTTACTAGCCCTTTCCTACTAATTGCTTTAGCACTTTTGAACTTCTGGCCTTACATATATGATAAATGTGCTTCCTTTTGGTAGGTTAGGAAACAACCTTTGTAAATTAAGAAAGCTGCCCATGCCACAGAAGTCATCTGTGGCAGAAATACAATTTGGATTAGAGCTAAGCAATGAGATGGAAAAGTTAAAAGAAAGTGTATTATTCTTTAATTTGCCCCAATAAAACGGCATACAATTTTCATCTGGTACCATGCTTTCAGGATTTCAGATATTTACTCGATTAGAAGGAAAGTGGATTTTCTTACCAAATAACTTGACTCAAGGAATCAGGCTTTTATTAAAAAAAAACAAAACCCCAAACAAAATGTAAAAGCTCTGGGAAATTATAATAATATTTCTTTAATTTAAACCTTCAAGAAAATACACCCTTATATGTTAGTTAAATTCTACAACAAACTTTTAATTTTTCCCTTGTTTAAACATAGGCTAAATAGTACAACGTGTTCAGGTGTGGATGCAATCTGAATTCTGCTTTCTCATTCTCTTTCTCATGTTACCCTGCTCAATGTGTACAGCTCGTAATTTCTCCAATATTTAAGAACAGTCATCAGAGTATCTTACTGTTTTTTTCAGAGAGATATCACACCTTTGGGGCGATATTTCTGGCAAACCAGATAAATTTTAAGTAAAGGAATGGCCAGCTGTTGGGTAGCTGAGCTATCTGTATGAGCTGGAGTTAGTATATCCATTTCAGAACCTGTATGTTCCTTAATGCCCAGGGGCTTGCAGGGAGTTATTTTTATTCATGAATATACACCACCAGGCAGTGGATAACCATGAGAAAAGGTCAAACTTGTTCTTAGTAGAAACGGGTCATGTCCGTGCACCAGGGAACCGGATAGTCAAAACCATCCAAATGGTATAGACATACACACACACACACAAAAATCCAGCATCTTTCTGAACTATTTCAGCTTCCAGAACTGTTCTTACAAACAGCAGTTCAGATGGTTAAGTGAAATACTGCAGAGAGTGGAGGAGGAGCATGGAGGGAGAGAAGGGAAAAAGGATATCTATATCTGATAACTCAGTGGGTCTGAATCTCCTATAATCTGCACCAAATTGATATTTATTTTTCCTTCACTGAGGTTAGTGAAAAATGCTTTATCACACACAGAAATAAAACTGTATTACACCAAATAAGGAAGCGAAAGAATCAGGCCGTTTAAGTTGTGTGTTTCTCTGTTTTCCCTGAATAAATAGTCTATTTCCCCTGTTTCGCCTGAGCCTTTGACACAGCCGCAGGGGAGAGAAAAATATTTTTAAAAGAAATAGGAAAGTATGGCTGTAAAATCACAACATCAACACTGGAACTTGGGAGCAGATGTAACATTGTGGATTATGATTTTTAAAATGATTTAAATGTGGACTTCATGCTGAGGGGCTTTCTTTGGTTAGGGTTTTTCAAACACTTTAAGGACCTGGGATAGAAAATACAATACGTGTTCAATTAATAATATATTCAAGCCTTCTGATGACAATTCTTTAAGAAAGGAGGCTTTGCAGGAGACTGAAATGTGTGATGCTAGGGTTCATTATTTTTAAAAAACTAAGAATTCAGTGAAAAATAACAAAAAAAAAAGAATTTAATTAAAAGAAACCTGATTTACAGATTGTTGACAGATATTTTGGGGCATAGGAGAGAGGACAATAATTATTAAGTGGTCCAGAAGCCAGCACACACACTGCTATTTAAGTGCTTTGAGGCAAGAGAGTAACTTCCCTATCATGAAGGTTAATGATGGGACTTAACGGAGAATTTATATCTGTGTTGGCAGAGTGGGCCATTTCTGTCCTAACTGGCTCACGTCAGAGGAAAGATGGTTGTGAAGCCACTTCAACAAACATTTAAGTGCTATGTTTAGAGGCTGGTAAGATGATACAGTTCCCTTGTTCTGCATCTGCGCTGGGTGAGCAACTGGAAACGTGAAATGGCCCTGATGCTCTTACACCAACACAAGTGGACCACAGTGAGAAAACTCTGGTCAGAGGATTAAAAGCTACAAGATAAAAGATATTCCTCCATCTTGCACTGTTTCTGAGACCAGGGGCAAGTCACTAGACTAGTCCCTGCTGCTTACTCCACCTCGTCCGTGAACAAGTGATCACGTTTATTCAGCTTCATAAAGCTTTCTCAGATTTGCGGGTGTCACAACTGCCTATTACTGTCCTACTTGGTAATTGCCACATTATTATACCGAGCTTTACATTCCCAGTTGCTCACCCAGAGCAAATATGGATCTGAAGAACTATCATCATAGTGGTGTCTAAATATAGCACTCAAATGTTCTTTGAAGTAGCTTTATGATCATCTTTCCTCTCTGTTTTGATCCAGTTAGAAGAGGCATGGTCCACTCTGGCACCCAGGATGTAAGTGTACAGCCATACAGTTGGCAAATTCGCAAATTCAGTGTCAAAGTTATATTATGCATCAATACACATATAATCCAAAATATGTGACAAAACTTGGCTATGGGCATAACCGAACAAAATTATTTTGGGGTTATCGTAAGAGGATTCTGGATACAGTAAAGTATGCTGGAAATTAAGAAAACAGCTCATTGCAAGTGACTTTAATGTACATTGTGCACACCAGGTAACGGACCGTAATTTTTAATCAAGATGCTTTTTAAGGAAAAAAGTATCTCTGTATACTTAATGTTTCCTGCAATTTCTCATCATGAAAAGATGCTGTGTTCTAGCTGAAAACACAGGTATATTTAACCCAACAAAGCAACCTTAAGCAGAGAACAGGGAAATACATGTTTTTTTTCAGTTTATTGTTTTTTCTGTTTCTGTGGAGAGAACACACTTCACAAAATATATCCTGAAGATTGGCTTTGTAGTAAGGTCTGAAAGCAGATGTATATGTGCCGCGCTGTGGCTGTCATGCAGGCATGGTGACTAAAGCAACCATTGCTAAATGGCGTTTAATTTTTTTCCCTAAACGAACCATTTTCAGGAGCATTAATACTAACATTTCAGTGAGGGGGGGAGGGCTGCATTGCATTAAGCTGTGTCCTTGAGAGTTTGCTTCCTCAAAGAAAAGGCAGAATAGATGTCTGGGAAATCATATCACACCTCTGCCCTAAAACTGGCTAAGAAGAATGTCATGTATTTATCCTCTTCCCTTGAGTACTTCGGGTTTTTTTCAACTATAACTATAAGCAGGAGAGGTCATGTCTTCTGCACATCTAAGAAGCCTCTCCAGTGTCAACACTTGTGCATTTGTGTAGTGCATTCAGAACCGGTCTAACTTCCACAGTGAGGACCATACTTGTGATTCCAGTGTAAGGAGGATTCGGCTGACTTTGACCACCTCTGAAAGCTTCACCTACAGCTCCCAGTCTTTTTGCCCGATTCAACTATTCTCATTACTTCAAACATTGTTTTCTGAGTTTTCAGGAATAGTATTGATTCACGTACATGTGGTCTGTAAGGATGACTAACCAGCATAATTTATTTTTTTAATGGCTTTTGATCTTACTTAGCAATGCCTTTTTTTTTTTCTTAACAGTGCAAGGGGAGAGTTGTGACAGACAAATAAAATAAGCAACAAAATATGTCCATGGCCTGTCAAAACAATTGTTATGACAAACTTTGGTTCTCTTTTCAGGTCTGTCACTGAGCGGTTGTATTAATGTAATGTATCGATCTGGCATGAACTGATTCTGCCAAATCGAATTAGTTTAAAAAATTATGATGGGTTATTTATTTATATGAGCAGACTTTCTGCTAGAATAAAAATAATCCTCTCTCTTGTAGCTGTTGGAAAAGACAAAAGGCAACACAAATTCTGTCTAGTGTGGTCTGGTTGATTTGAGAGAAGTGTGTTTGTGTGCCTGATCCTGGTCAAATGGATAATTCTTTGAGATGCTGTAGTTCACAAATCTGTCTGATTTTAGGCAAATCAGTCTGCATGCTCTTTTGCTTCCCATCCTTAAAGGCAAATGCTGGCCTGTTAATGTTTGCTGTAACTACTTTGATTTTCTTAGAATAAAGATGTTTTTATGCAGTAGAAATGTTTATGGTGATGGTCTACATAGAATCAAGTTTCAATTTCCTGTATTCCAAAAATACATCCACAAAATATGCAGTGCACTTTATGGTTGTCCAAAATAGCAACACTCAAAATAGAGCTTGGATGCCAATATGCTATCTAGAAGAAAAATTAAACTGATCCGAGAGTGTGGAAAACCAGGCGCTCTGTTTTCGCCTGTCTCTGTGTTTGGTCACTGTTTTCACATTAGGATCAAAAGTTGAAAGAGATGAAAGCTGTTTAGGACTGGATGCTTCCCACAAAGGACAAGGCTAAATTAAAAGGATTTTACCTTTTAATTGAGCTTCATATCTTTGGTAGTATGCCATTTCAGCATCTGTTGCTGTAAAATGTTCATTTCAGCCTCGGTAATCCCTCAGACACTGAATCAAAACTCACTGATCCTTCAGTCTGCCAGAGCAGGGTAGGGGAAGATGTAAGAATGACCAAATATAGGAAGTTTTTGGTCTTGGACTAATTAATTTCAGTGCTGGCTTTTCTTAAAACCAGGCCTGCCTGTATAGGAAGAAGGATGCACCCACTTTTAAATCAGTTGCTAGCTGTTTTATAAATATGTATAAATAGAGCTTAGAACTATTTGGATAAGTGGTGGAGCTGAATCTACTTTGATTGTTGCTCTTCAGTACTGAGACTAAAATTCAGAGAGCTGGAAAGCTCAGGAAAGTGCTGAGGAGGTGAGCAAAAAGAAGTGCAAAAGTTGTGCAATCTGTTCCTGGAAAATCAAGCTCGTGGCTGACTTAAAAAATTGTCATGGTAACACAAACTCACTAAATACCAAGTCCAAGCCCCGTTTGAAGGTCTGAGGCCCAGAAGAAAGAATAGAGTATTATTACAGTGTAAGTCAGTTCAGGATCATATAAATCAAAGCTTCAGTGCAAGGGGGTCTGTATTTCCTTTGATGGTTAGCGAGCTCAATAGTTGCTTTCATTCTGGCATCCCATAAGCTAACATTAGTTATGTTGATAGTCTTTGCCATAAACTATACAAATATGGGAGATTGCATACGAAAATACATTATAGCAGCTTTACAACTTGGGCCACAATCTGATTGTCAGAAGGAACAAGACTCCCTTATGCCGTGACGATCAAGTGCATAATGAGCTCCAATCTCAGGCTCTCTTTAGGCTACAATGGGCTTTTTCTTTCCTCAGCTGAGCATTAAGAAAGCACCAATTCATTTCTATACATGCAGGATCAGGCCCAAAGACAGCAGGTTTGATGGAGGCTTGATTGATGGTTCAATAAACCCTTAATCTGTTCTGATAGACTGAGGACTCTCATTTTCCTAGGCTCTTTCCTGATGTGCCTCCATAGGACTTTCTTCTGAAGGGCTGAAAGTACACAGCAGGAGATGCACTAAAGGGGAAGAGCTTCAAATTCTATAGAAAGCGTATCGCTACAGTAGTTAAGAATTCACCAATGATCCATATTGGTCAATAAGCTGAATACTAGCTGCCCATTCGTATTGCTAACCAAAGAATAGGTCTGGAGCCGACAACACAAGCAAATGACTGTAGTTTTCGTTCACGGGTATGTGCGCATGCACTAGAACACCATAATGTAAAAATCTATGTTTCATCCTCAGATGGATTACTGTAGTCTGAAAAATAAATGAGTGACAAAAATAGAGGTACAGGAGACATACAGGTGAAGACAGACTGGGGTGATGATTCATCTTAAAAAAGAAAACAATGACCATCACAGCTGGCAAATGGTGACTTCTCACGTTATGATGTTCCAATTCACATATATCCAATAGACATCTATAGACTGTCATGACAGACACTGGACTTTAGTGGAACAGGCATGCCAGATACCAGCTTTTAGCAGGAGCCTGGATGGTAAGAGGACAAAATGGCTTGAGGCACGGTTTCCATGCAAATAGAGTGCCAGGTAGAAAAATTCCTAAGTGAAAGCGAGACATGGGACAAAGTGAGACTAGCATTTGGTAGCTATTATAAGTGCTACATAGTGATGACCATTGCCACACAGAGCTTCATAAATACGTTGCTAAAATTCTTTGGTATTCAGAGGTACCCTCCAGTCATTAACAAAAGTCTGAAATACCGTTGGAAAAGATTGTAGGATGAATTAGAAAAGTGAGAGTCCTAGCAGGAAGCTTTCCACTCTGAGAGCTGGATTCCCCTCTCTGTTAAGTTGTCTTTGCACCAGATGGAAGTTTTTTCCTGCTTTGGAGAGGATGGAGAGGATCTAGAGGATTACACAAGCAGATGAGGACACCGGGACAGGGAGGGAGAGAGGTCCGTTGTCAGCGCTGTTGTATCGTGCGCAGGTTTCACCCTACACCCTTGCTGTGGGATGAGAGGATCTGCTGCGAACATCCAGTTCACCAGCATGATAGCTTTCACAGAGGCATTAACTCTCCGCAGGCTATGTCGCACATTTCGGTTTCCTCAGCATAACTGCTTTGGTTTATGGTAGACCCAGACACTATTCCAAGAAAAATACCTTTTGCTAATACACATTCTGTTCTGGCACCGGCTTAAGCTGTTCTGGCAAAAAGTAAGTTGGTGTGAGCTGTATCACCACTAAGTGTTTTTGGTCAGACTAGTTTGACAATATTTCTAATCTTTCTTAAGAGTAGACCAAATATGGCTCTGCCAGAAGTCTGGGAAGCAGTCTCCAAGGAGAATGTGACTCATTCGGAAATTGAGGTGGGCCCCAGATGAAAATGTGATTCAAAGTTGGTTGAGTGTAAAAAGACAAAAAAAGATAAGGCTTTATGAATGCATTGATTTGTAATACATCTTCTATTAATTTCTTGCTTCCCATGTCATGCCAGGTCTATTGCTTCACTGTCTTCATGAAAGACTAAACACTCTCTTAAAAAGAAAAATTCTCACCATGATTCAGTTTGTTTTATTTTCCATATCCCAAGGCACTATTTTCTAGGACTTTTAATGCCAGCATAAATCTCAGCAATGACATCAACTTTCTGTGGAGTAAAACTTGTGTGAGCTGAAAATCAACCACCCTGTCTAGTTTGGAAAATTTTTCATTGAGCGAAGGTTTTAGAAGAGTGGAAGAAATATAAATTACAATGCATTATTTCATTCAAATTCAAACATTTAGTTTCAGGCTTTGAGTCAAGTCTATTTTGCTATGAGTGGTAGGTGTGTCGGGGCATGGGCAGTATTTCTAAATCAGACTCAAACTTTGTGATGAATCCACCCCTCTGTTGCACTCAGTTATTTTTTTGCTGGTTTGGTTTTGTTGTTTTTTTTTTTCTCTTTTCTTTTTGGTAACATTTCATTTCTTAAAATTGGAAGTCTGAGAGTTAATTACAGATGATATGATCTTGATACCTAGGTGCTAGGCTTTAGGTGTTGAAGGTGGAGTTTTCTGTCCTTGCAGTCATAGGTACATCTTGCTTTCTTGAGATGAATATGAGCAGAACTTAGTGTCAGCTTTGGTGGGGGATCTTCCTCAGGCATCTCTGAAGAGCTCTCATGGAATGAGAAATACCATTCAGCTCACCTGGCCCCAGGTGTTGTATCACTGCAACACCATTGAAGAAAAGTAGTAAAATGACAAAAAAAAAAATTGAACATAAGGTATCGAATATAATCCTTTAAAATCATCTAGTTCAAAAGAGATGAAGTTGCTGTAAAACTTCTAGGTTTGGTTTTGGTTTTTTTTAAAGGCCAGTTAGTAATTGATTACTTTTTGCTATACATTCCTCTCCACACCCATTTCTTGCTTGAATATGATGAAAATTTTTCCTCGAGTCCTGGAAAAAGGGTCATGTTAGGGAGAGTGCAGGTTTGAGAAAACAATAAGCAATTGAAGGAAGTCCTCTAACTGCAGACAGCAAGTTACTTATATAGGTTTTTAAATCTGGAAAGATAAGATATTAGTGGTTAGCATTGACACCTATCCTGATTTTTTAAAAAAAATTGATATTGACTATCAGCTTATGGTGGACCATCCCCTTTTCAAATAAACATGAGGTGCTGGAGCATGTCCAGAGAAGGGCAACAAAACTGGTGGGGGGGTCTGGGGGACAAGTCTTATGAGAAATGACTGAGGGAACTGGGGCTGTTTAGCCTGCAGAAGAGGAGGCCAAGGGGAGACCTTATCGCTCTCTACAACTACCTGAAAGGAGGTTGTAGAGAGATGGGGACTGACCTCTCGTCCCTAGTGACAAGTGATAGGACGAGAGGAAATGGGTTCAAGTTAAGCCAGGCGAGGTTTAGGTTGGATATTAAGAAAAAAATTTTCACTGAAATGGTTATCCAACACTGGAATAGGCTGCCCAGGGAGGTGGTGGATTTGCCATCCCTGGAGATGTTTAAAAAAGGGGTAGACGTGGTATTTGGGGATATGGTTTAGAAGTGGTTTTGTCAGGTTAGGTTAATGGTTGGACTCAGTGACCTTAAAGGTCCCTTCCAACCTTAACAATTCTATGATTCTATGATTGAATGAAAAAAACTGTCTAAAAGTCACTCCTCATTGCACCTTTCTTCTTGGTGTCTTGTAACAAATGGGCCCAGTGCTTTTCTGGAGAAATTAAATGTTGGCTTTTGTGTTTTTTTTAAAATGTTTCTAGATGAAACTGAGGCACACATTGACTATGAAGATAACTTTCCTGATGACAGATCGATACCTATTGTTGAAAATGAACATGTCAATGGCAAAGAGGAAATCGAGCAGGAGCAAGAACAGCTTTCCTTCAGTAAAAGTTTAGAAGAAAGAAGAACTGGAAGTACCAAAGGTGTTACTCAGAACACAGACACTTCTGAAAAGGGAAGCAGGGCACCAACTGAGTCCCCTGTGTCACTCCTAAGCCAAAAAAACTTGTTTTGGTTTCCATCAGAGGCTTTTGGTGAGCCTGAATCAGAGAAAGAGACAGACACTAAAGCACAGTTTTCTGAAGGTGATAACCACATTGGAGTGAAGACAGCCTATGATGAACCTGGAGCCAAAATGTTTTATGACAGTGAGGATTTCCCGATTGGACCCATTCTCACAACTAATGATACAAAGGCAGATATAGATGCAGTTGCCATTACTGATGAGTCGTGGTTAGATGGCTATCCGGTAACACAGGAAGTGGTAGAGGATGATGAAGAAGAAGGGGATAAAGTTGATGGTTCGATGGGAACAGAAGATGATGTCGTCCTCACAACTGAACAACCGAATCACATTGAAGTAAGGAAATCGGGCAATGGTAGCCCAGCTCCAGAGGAAGGCTTAACACAGATTGTGGCAGCAACAACGAGGATAGATGATGAAGGGGCCAAAGAGACACCAGTACCACTGACACCAGTGAGTGGTCTGGAGAACTTGAGCGTAAGCAGAGGTTATGATGACACTGCATGGGACCACCCAACGACATCTCTGGAAACTGTGACTCAGGAGCCTGGTACAACGATGCTGTTTGATGTAACCAGCTTAAAAACATCCATGTCAGAAATCTCTGTGATGGTCAGCCCCTCTGATCACATTCTGTATGTGGAACCAAAAGAAACAACCGCCTACCCAGCACAAGTAGCAACCACTGCAGCAGCTCCAGGTATTGTTACTGACACGTCATCCCAGGAATTAGCTGAGCAGGAAAATCTCACCCAGGGCCTTGGAGAAAAGCCCATCCCCACTTCCGAGCCATGTGAAGGAGAGGATTGTCCCAAGTCCAGTAAAGGTGCTATCATAGCAGTAATTGTGATTCTTCTCTGCTTGTTACTGATTGCAGCTGTCCTGGCTGTGTGGTTTTTCAAAAAACGGCAGCAGAAAAATTCTGTCTATAAACTGAATGGAAGGTGTCAACCCAGACATCATTGCTACCACCACTACCACCACCAGCACATCGAAATGCAGAAAGTCTAACCAGGGGTCTTTTGGCAGAGATGCTAGAAATCAGAAGAAAAACATATTGATGCTAGAAGGATCACATGACTCATGGATGCTAAAATCCAGCAGTGCAGAAAGCAGAATTAAAAAAGAATGCTAAAAGAACATAGAAGACAGAAAAGATTTCATCCTTTTGAAATCACAGTTTAGCGTGTTCGACATTTCAGAGCTAAAGAATCCGTATGTTTCTATCACAAGGGTCTTTCAGAGACATCAGCAGGACACAGCGTGCTTGGTAGTACATCTACAATTTGTTCCGCTTTTACATTTTGCTCCTATTAATAATAAATTAATTAATTAATTTCTGTGTTACCTGGTTATAATGTAATGGCAGGGCTGGTCAGGCCTTCTTGGTCTATTCTCAGTGGAAGAGGGAAAGAAGGAGGGAAGGAGGGGAGAAGGATGTTTTTGGAGCAACCACACATTTGGTGTTTGTTCCTTTTTTAGAACCTGCCCAAGCTGGTCAGGATAAACCACCGTAACAAATTATTACCCGATGTGTCTTAAAAAGAAAAACTATTTGCTACCATACTTTAATGGATAGTATTGCAATGATTACTAAGTACTTTTCTTCAACGTTGTGAATTTAACAAGCCACAAATGTTGGATCATTACAGTATTTTTCTGGAAGGTGTTCTTTTAGCCTTAGTGAAGAAGTGCCATTCTTACACTAACCTTTTTATAGAAATTACGATGTCTCCCTGGAATTCAGAGAATACTGTAAGTGCCATTCTTCCTTGAGTATCAGCAGGAGAGGAGTCAGAGCACCTTTGATTCCAGGTGTTATGATGAATAGCCTCCTATTACAGAGCCAGACAGTGATGAAGCACTTTCCAGGGGAATCCTATCTGAAGTCAGTTGCTGTTCTGAACATGATACTGACTGACCAAGATACTGAATTTTAATTCACAGCCAGTAGTACCTCTGGCAGCTGAAGCCATGTCTAATACTTCTGCCACATGAACTCTGGGGAAGGACTGATTTTCACCATTCTGCTCTTTCATCAGCTGGAGAGCGTCTGGGGTGGACATTGGGTATGGGAGATGGGCATCCATTTTGAATGATGCTTATTGTGGTTCTAAAGATAAAGCAAACCTGGGAAAGAGAGAAATTGCATCCAGCTGATAAAATCCAAACACTTGGCTTCTCAACTGGATGTTAATGTAAAAAAACAGAGGCTTTTCCAACAGCATGTTCCATTTCAAACAGTTTTGAAAATAAACAGGGAGAGAGGGGAAAATATTTTCTAGAATCCCTTAACATAGTTCTGGTGCGCTTTGAAATACTCTTCCTTACCGTTCTGGATGGAGAGGAGAAAACCCGGCAACTGTGAATAATCTGCAGGTCAGAAATAAATTCATCTGCCACTCTATTGTACAGCCTTAGCCAAAATATGCCCGTAGTTCAACACGTCAAAATATTGGAGTAAGAAAAGGTGACAGGGCAGAGTTCACCCCGTTTTCATGTTCTGCCTTGAGTCACAGTGGTAACCATCTCTAACTCCGTGGAAGGTAGACTTTATGAAATGGAGTGCAGAATTGGGTCCGTCACACATAGAGCCATCGATCTCAGTGCTGGTAAGAAAAACAAAGCATTTTTAGCCAACGGCTATACGTTATCTTGGAGAATTTGACCTCAGAGTGGTAAGAGTCAACAGTGGCAAGAGCCACAGTAAATAAAGAAGGACAGAAACTGTAAAGATTTGTAAATACTGTGTTCTCTGACATATGCATGCCTTTATGCTTTTAATGCATTCTAGACTATGAAATAACCTAGAATTTCTGTTGTTGTAAACTATTTTTTATTCAGTAACATTTTAAAAAAAAACATAATGGATTTCGCACTAAGCAACTTTATGGAGACTGTTAACTAAAACGTACCATCTGTAATCTCATGGAAATATGCTGAAAAATAAATACAAGGACATCCATTAAAAATATTGTTTAACTGAAAGGTACAAGTATGTGTTACAGTTCTGTGTAGCATCATTCAAAATGAAAAGTCTATACTATTTGGCTCAGGAACTGAACATGTGAAAATAAGACTCAAAATATAATTACAAACACAAACTGTACAGGGATCTTCTTTCAGACTTAGAAATACTTGTTATTCATGAACCAGAAGAAAATGTACATTAACATAATTCTTTGGAGGTATTTAAATAAAAATCAAGTTACAAAAAAAAGGGAAAGGAAGCGCCTGTGTGTGTTCTTGTGCAAATCACACAGTTTTCCCCCATGTTTATGGAGAAAAGATAGGTCTGTCGCTTGGATAATTCTTGTAGAAGACACTTTGATATTAAAAAAATAAAAAGTGAAAAGTGTTCAGCTCTGCTCAGAAGACCATCTGCCCCCTTTTGCAGCAGCATCTGTTTGCATTCACAGTTTTCACTATATCAGAATGATTCAGGGAGTTTGGGAAAACTAATAAAAAGATAAGTGATACACTTGACTTAGACCTCCTTTTGTGTGCGAAATTTGGCTAATTAAAGGGATGGTGAACGATAAATATAGTACAGTAAATACAAAATCTGAAGATGATAAGGACAAATTACGGGGGGGATGAGTTAGTGTAGAAATTAAGAGCTGAAGTGCTGAAATTAGGAAAGAAAAAAGAGGGAAATATCGGGAGTGATTTTGTGATGGTGACATCCAGTCATTACGAGATTGATCTGTTGCTCTGTGATAGAAGTCACGTATTATGCTCTTCTAGGGGAGTCACGTATTACAACAGACTGCCCAGAATCAGCTAACTGGTATTAAGACCGAGATATGATCCCCCTTTCCCCTCCTTTCCTTTATTAACAGCTACCTATTAACTGGGACCCCGTTTCGTATAGAATGTGTGCTGCCGTGTCTGGGCAGAGCCCTGTATAAATTTGCTGTCAGGGGGTGTTAACATCGGAGCTACTGGCAGTGTTTGGGGGTTCAAGCCCTTGCAACCAAAAGGCTTTTTGTACAGAAACACTGGGATGATGGATTTTAGGTATTCAGTAAGTTCTCAGGCTGAAATCCCCTCAATTTCTGTGCTTGTCCTTCCATTTGCCAGCTAGATGACAACATATGGTTTATCGTGCTGTACCGCCTCGTTGCATACTGTAGCTATTATGTCGGGGATTGCATAGATTGATTTTTTCTCTTCAATGAAAAGAATATATGGGTTTTTTCATATCCAATAATTCGTAATGCAAAGATACAACATAATACGTAGCTGTGAAAGATCCGAATATGTAGCTATGAATGACCATTTTAAAGATTAGTCATAACAAGAAACAATTAGATAGCTGTAAGACTTGTCCAACTACAGGGTTACCGCCAGCTCAGGATAATACTTAAATGTTTAATCTCTTTTCAGATAAGTGATAGTGAGAATGGCATAAAAGCAGAAAGCCCCAATTTTTTTCTTTAAAGTCAGTAGTCACACAAAGTTACACCTCTGACCCTCATATTTCCATTTCAAAGTAAGGAAGTTCTATCACTTTGCAAAAGAATTAATCAGGAAAAAAGCACATTTGTTACTTTATACTGCTTAAAAGGCCTACCCAAAAGGGACATCAAAGGGAAGAAAAAACTTAAAAATAATCAAAGAAAACTTAGAAAGTTTTTCTACAGAAAAGGTTAGCATTTATAAACTTAAACAATTCCAAACTCTCTCCAGAATTTAGTTTCCATATATCATTGGTACTCTAAGGAGAGAGAAGAGGGGAGGGAAGAAAGATGGGTGTCTAAACCACTGAATATTTCCTTGCCAAAAATAAATAAATAAAAAGGTATCTATTTATTTTAATATTTTTTCCTAGGCACTGAAGAGGACTTAAGATACAAACGCCTGATTTGCTGGGGCGTGCAACCCAACTTACTTTGGCTATTTCTTACTTAACTTCTTTTTTGTATATAGCTTAAACTCTCCACACTAGGTCATTCAAGTCTTGAGTCACCAGAAAAAAGAAGTCGCTGTTTAAAGTATGGCAGACAACCAAAAGTTCAGACAGCTGCAATGAAGGATTAGTTGTGGGTTTTTCTCACTGCCTTGCTACAAACTGCATCACAGCTCTATGTTCAAACATTATTAAATGGGAATGTTTTCTCTGGCACTGACTGCTTCTCCCCACAGTTTAAGTATTGAATTTTTTTAACTGAAGTAGCTTTGGTTTACAGCTCACATTAGAACTTAAAAACATATTTCCATAGTAGCTGGCATATGCAGGCAACTGTTTATTCTCAGTACCAGCCATAATAAACACTTGTACTTTTATAATCCAACAAATCTTTGTCTAATCACAACTCCGTTTTCAGAGCTGTAAAATTTGTGTGCTATTTAAACCATTTTTCATGAAGACTCTCTAGAAATTGAAAGATTTTCTAAGTCTGCCTTCCTTATCAATATAGACCAATGATTCACTGTAACGGGTGTGGAGGCACGTGGCGGACATTAATTGCAAGAGTGCATTGAGAAAAAGCTTTGTAAAGCAGGACACACGATAGGAGTTTCAGAGGAATAGCTTGTCTTGAGGAGACCCGCCTTTAATTCTACTTCAAACTTATTCTGGCAAGTATGAACAATTGATTGGATGGGCTTTCCAGGTGAATTGAGAACAGCATCCGACTAACTTTTTGGTCTATATTTTAGCATTCCAAAGCAGTAAAGCTCTGGAAAAATGGAGCAATTTGAATTTGCTTTTGGCTCATGCATTATCAACAGCACTAATGAAGGTCTGCTTGCAGGATCGCTACAGTGAATGAAAGAGCCCAGCAGGACATCTGAATTCCCGTTGAACTTGCCAGAACTGATCATTCTGAAAGTATTTGTTTTTCGTAGCTGACTTTATTGGCTATTGGACCTGCCGAGGCACAGAAGTGTGGAGCCTGCGATGCTGTTTTATAGGAGCAGAAATAAACTTTGAGCAGAAAAATCACTATCACCCTTCTTCCTCTTTCAATGAGCATTGCTATTTATGAGGATGAATTAGTAAGAGCAGGTATTAATTTGAAAAAAATTATGTACTTAGCACAGTCTGTCAGATACACTGCTTTCCAACCTGTGAATCTCTTCCCTTGCCCAAGCTTTGGTTTTTACATAAGCAAGATTGTCCCGACAGCCAGCTGTCTCATTTTTCACGTAACCAAATATCCACTCCAGTGCGCCGGCATTTGTGACTCGGTTTAATCTTCAGCTTTTCAAGCAGTTCCCCATCACACATGACCACATCCAACAAGAGATCAAGCACACAACTTGCACTGCGTGCAGACCCTTGTGCTCGCCATCTGCCAGAAGGTGGACTTCACCCACCGTTCACCTATAAGTGGTGACTGAACAACATACTCAGAATTATTGCAGACTTGCTTGTGGGCAGCAACGGAGGAACAGAGATCAACAGCAGCTCCCCAAAGAGCCAGCTGTGTTACTAGAAATGTGGGCAATTATTAAAAAGTATAATTGTACAGCTCAACAACAAGCAATACTGCCACTGAGGTTCATGTGAATTTTATCTCTAGTGTCAGCAGATACATAGTACTGATGCTGCATTCGAGTCAATCACACGAACACGGTGGCTTCAAGAAAATGACACTTTCCTGAGCATCAGCATCACACTGGAAGCCTTGTGGAAACAAGAAATGGAGGCAAAATCTAAGTATCCCATTGGGTTAGGCAGAATCTGCTAACATCTGAGGCAGACAACTCACAACTGCAAGAATTTGGGGTGGCAGAAGGGAGGCAAGAACCATATTGCCACAGCCTCCCAAGAAGAGCTGGCAGGATCAGAGAAGTGGAAGAAAAGACACTAATTTATTGCAGTCACATGTAAATGTTGGCATTTAACAATAGCAGCAGCAGGAGAAAAATCAGTTAAAAGAACCTGAGAATGCTGAAAAAAGCCACAATAAATACTGAAGAACTGGAAGAGGAGCTATTTCTCATTAGAAAAGAACAAAGGTTTGAGAACTACTTGTACTTATTAAGATTGAACTGGCTTGGGACTGTATGTAATGGAAATTAAGAAAGCCAGAAAAAATCCACAGACACTTGAACAAAATGAAAAAGGGTTCTCAGTGCCATTTCAGGAGGCTGCAAGAGTATCGGTTGCCTCCTCAAGTTAAACGGAACGGTAAAGGACATCTGACTTACTTAACGTAGGCTTAAGAAAAATAAATCGTTGGCTAATGGACGTCTTAGTAAATCATGAAATCCCCACCTGAGAAGGCACAATGGCAGGGGATTTTAGCTGTAAGGTCGAGAGCTGAGGAAATGACTGAACATGAAAAGAGATCAGCTAAGGAAGCTTTAAAGACAGACTCACAAGCTTACCAGAAAATTAATAATACCCGAGAGACTTGCAATTGTTGAACAACTGTTTGATGAAGAGGAAAAATTAGGGTTCATAGGTGCTAAATGTATCCCCAGTGTAACCCGTTGCAGTCAAATGAATCACAAAACAAGTTAACCCTGGTGCTCGGCGTTTTACTGGTGGAACAAAAATATGACAATATTTTACCACATTCTTCTTTAAAAAAAAGATTATGGCAATCTCCGACAATGAAAGCCGGAGAGGGGAAGGGAGTTCTTTAACTGGAAAAAACTAATTCTGGGTGGCAAACCAAAGAGATCCTGGAAGTGATTTTCTGTCGGCTGGTACCTATGGTAGCATATGCTACTTGCTTCACCAACAGGCAAAATCTGATCAGAAGCTTTATGCACACGTTATTTCCAGACAAGATCCAGAGTTATGCAAAACGTCAGGCCCGGGAACTTGAATTATAGGCACCTCTCTTGAAGTCTTTAAGGTTGTACATTGCAGTTACCTTCAGACAGCACACAAGAGCCAGGGCACCACAGAAACAAGCAGCCAAACAACAGGCGGTGCTTGCCAGAGCGCCTAATTCAGTTTGGTAAATGGCAATAAAAGTAAACTAAAAATGTTGTAGAACAAAGGCATTGTAGATACATCCATCCACTCCCAACCGACTCCATGCCCTTTAACGGTGGGACTTCTGGACTTGAAAGCCACAGGATCAAAGATGACGTTATTTGAGCATGATGTTAATATCAGTGGTGCAGTTCCTGAGGAGGAAATCTGGAGTTGTCCTACACAGATTGGAAATCAGGACAAAAGAGGCCTCCAGAGCAGTAACCTCTCCCTTGAGCATACACGCACCTCCAGCAAGAGAAAACTAGGGAGAAACTGGAGAAGCTGCCCCAGTATTACAATACACGTATTTCATGAGAAAGCAAGCGATGGTTTACAACCAACGGCTTATAAGTTTTAAAGTCAAAGTTAAACTCTTACATAAAATTACAGTAAATGGAGTGCTAATATTGTGTGGAAAAAAGAGCATAAGGAAATCTGATACACCCTCTGTATGTTCAAGGCCAGATTCTGGTCTTGTTACCACAAGCAGAGCTGGGTAAATCTCCTGAAGTTAAAAGGCTCTTGATAGATTTTGAGAATAAAATGGTCTGCCCGTCAACTTCAGCAGATTAGTTGTGATTTATATTAAAAACCCAATCTGATCTTCCAGACATCTTTCACACGCAACTTTAATGTTTTAAAATGTTTCATTGCTGTCACAGGCCGGAGGACACTTAAACCTGATCCTGTGGATTCCCCTTTGGATTCCCCTTCTCGTTCGCTGTAGACATTCAATAGCGTAGACACTATACTTCTACAGCATACATAAGCTATAGCAGCAACAACTCAGCAAGGTTGTTGATCTCAACAACAGATCAAGTTCTGCCTTTTTAAAAACCTAAAGCAGATTTCGGTTTTGCAATTCGCTTCCACTCAGCCGAATGAGGGTTTGGTCACAAAAGCACCGAATGCTCTTGTCTTCCCTTGATGTAAGCAGGATGAAACCACTTGCAGGACTTGGTCCTTAAAATTGAAAGAGGAAATCAAAGAATGAAATCCTGGATCCTCCTCTGAAGTCAATGGGATTTCTGCTCTTCAGTAGTCTTGTGCACTAATTCACTACTCATCTCTAACACAGTATTTTTTGGGCCTTCAAAGTACTTCTGTACAGGACTCTGTCATATAGTTAATAAAAATGTCAGGAATTCATATGCAAGTATTTTTCATGATTCCACTTAAAATTGCCTTGGTCTCCACCTGTACTTACTTTTGGATGAAAACTATGCAGATAGTCCCACAAAACAGAAAAAAAAAACCCCATGCAAACTGTTTTCTACAGAAGAGAATACTAAATACAAGGGCCATAATTATTTTATACAAGATTGGCCCCACCTCACACAGGGACCACAAGTTGTTTCAATAAAGAGTAAGAAACGGTAGGAAGAAGGAATTATTTATTATTCAGTTCTAAGTGACCTCAGTTTCACATAATGGAATTTCGTTTAGTTTTTAAGAAAGATCAACACTGCTTACAGAATTCTTCAAGCAATTTTTACAAGATAACTAGTTGTGCTTTGTTAATTGTCTTATTTAATCTATTTAAATGTATCTTAACATCTTTCAGGCACGCTGGGGTTCAGTATCACTTTATTCATCATCACAGAAAAAGACATATATAAATAATACAATATATAGCTCAGAAAGGAACTGTTATGTCTTCCATGGTTCATAATCTGAAAAATCTGAAAAAAGTTCTTTGGAATTTAGCTGTACTGTTATAACTTTAGTAGAACAGCACTGAAATGAGGAACCTTAGTGTTCGCCCAGAAAATACAAATAGTCTGCTTTGTTGTGTTTGTGTAAAGGAAAGAAAGCTCATGAGGAAAACCCATATGCACCAATTCTGTAAAGGCACAGTGAAAAGCCATGCTCACGGAGGAGTCAGTGCAGCACGGAAGTGATCTTTCAGGAGTGGATCTTGTGACATAAGGCGGAGCTTAAAGGAGCAGCTTTGAGGTATATCTAACTGGAACTACAGGTGACCAAAACCAATAGTAAGGACCAATGGTGAGTCTTCACTTTTGTGTAATACTTTTGTGGTGATTTCACTCATCAGGACTCCTTCTTTTCCTCTACTTCTAACAGCTCATCAAGGAATTCCACAACTTCACCCTAGAAAGGATTAAATTGAACAGAAACAAGTTAACACTGTACTGCAAAATCTGTGGAAAATTTTAACCATTTTAATCAAAACGTAAACTGTAGTAATAGGTGTCTAAATATTTTTTAACACCCTTCATACAGAAGCTAGCACAAACCTATAAAATGCAAGTAAATGGCCCATACAGGGGTAGCACAAGTACTTGTGGTGACATACAGACCTTAAAAAAAGGCAATGTTACACTTCACAGTAAATCCTCTTGTACTTTTGTAGGTATTTAAACAGACAATGAAATCCTCAAACTTAGAAAGTAGAGGAATAAATGTTTAAAGCACCTGATAAATTAGGAAATTGTTAAATACCATAAAATATTTTAAAAAATTTAGAAAGCTTCAGGATGCAAAGCAAAAGTTTTTTTGTAGAACCATAACCTTGACTTTGCATATGGCTGCTCTAACGGTTTCCATCCTCTGTTATACCCCTCCACACACTCCTCCATTTTCAACCACAGATCTTCACATGCCATGCTTCAACACAGCAAAAACGTGAAGAACCAAGATAGAGATACTAGAATGTTTTCCATACTGGAAACAAATACGTTGGGCTTAGATTCCGACCAGAAAATATTATATTTACAATCTCCACTCTGCTAATGCAGGGTACCAACACAAGATAACAATCCAACTTGCTTTATTTAAACTAATCCTGATGTGGTTATGTCATAAACCATAGTCAAATGTCTTCCTGCAGTCAAGCCTGAGTACTTTGGGATGATACAGCCCCACCAGCTGGAATTTACTGCCGTGTCAACCAAGCTACAGTAACTGAGCTAAAACGTGTTGTAATCCCTTTCAGCCCGAGGTAACACCTTCAGTAAAAGCAAGTAACTAACAGCAAATGCGCAGCAGCTTCTCAGACTACTCAAGACTGACTGTAGCAGCCCATCTGCTGGCACCCGCGGAAATACAAGTATTTTCCAGTTTGCCTTCCATTGCACAGTTCAGAAACAACACTGCCTGAGATGGGAGACCCCGTGGGAGTGCCTGTACATATATTCACTTTTTGATACAAGTCAAATACTGAGCTGTAAGAGAGATGTGGGTGCTCAACGTTACATTTCCAAGCTTTTACTCTAAGAACTACGACGTTCTCTTGAACTGTTTTAATTTAACTGTGTTTTTTTAAACTTTCCTGTCCTTCCTTTCTTGACATAAATCTATGTTCTAAAAAGGTCTTAAGATGTCATTTAGGCTTTTTCCAAAACAAATCATCACTTTCTGATAGAAAAATCTTCTGTGGGAAAGTCTGATCAGCACTTACTCACTTTCATATTTAAAATAATGAGAATTTATAACAGTTATGTTGAAAGCAAGTTATCCTTCCTTGGATGCTCATTCTCCCTCTTCCCTTCACCCCCACTCCAAGTATTTGTCTACTGTATTAGGCTTCTGAGTCTGTTTGATGAAGACTGCAAACAGTATTTTACAATCCTAATTAATTTTTAAGCACATTTTTGTCTAGAAAGGTACTCCTTAGGAATACAGTACCTTCCAGACACATGCAGTTTGAGACTCAAAACTGTACTATTTTCTGTTCTGGTGAGGAAAGGGGATTAAAACCTCTGTCAGTGAAAATAACAAGAGGAAATAGAGAATTTTTGTATATTTTGAATACAACAATTGTATTATGGATACGGTGACTAAAAATATTAACATCACATTTTTCAGAAGTGTGATTAGCAAGGAGAGAAATAATGAGAAACAAGCAAAGGAAAATAAAAGCATGAAGAAAGCTGGCTGAAATAACTGCTGCTCTCATTCCCTGCTTCACAGTTCCATCTTAAAAGACTGCTGAGTTTTTGCAACTATGAAGTGGTTTTAGCAAGTCCTGAAGGACGGCAATACATTTTGCTTTGAATTTGTTCAAAACATCTAAGTATCCAATTCAATAAAAACACAAGAAAAAATGCCAGCACTTTCATATTCCCTACTTGTCTTCCTGGTTGCAGGAAATCTGGCAACTGGAAAACAGGAATTCGACATTTCTGCACGTTTTCCTTTGTTAGAAGTATTTTGATTGCCTAAGGAGCCCAGTCGTGGGAGGAACTCAATACCACTTCACAAACGCACATGAAGAAAATAGCCACTAGGTCCAACAGTCACTGCGCAAGTAGTTGAAAGTTACAGAGACAGAGGCACAGAGTACTTCAGGTCAAGTTTTATAGCACAGCTCCTAAAACTGTGGGCACAAGCGTTTGGGTGCCTCTTGACGGACAACAGACAGGCAGGTCCCATTAACTCTGAACAGTTACGAGACCAGGAATGCAGGGGTCTACTGTCCTCCTGTACGGCTACTACAGGGGTCCCAGATCTAATTCAGACTGATTCTTTTACACCTCAGGATTATAGTTCAATGAAACAGTAACAGATATTAAAAAGGATTTCTCTCCTCGGTCTACCCACAAAGACAACCCTCAAAAGGTAAGAGTCTGAGAGGTAGGGTGAAAGGCATAAGCATCTATTCTATGATCTGACTAGATGACCCAGAATTAAGTATAAGGAAGACATGGGGATTTCAATATTGCACCTTTGGTAACTCAACCATATGGGAACTTAATTCTATTCATATTATTGTCACACTCATCAGTAAGGTAGGATATTTCAGAAGACACGGAAGATCCAGACAGAATTCAGGTTTTTTTCTTCTGGTATGTCTTAAGAACCAGAAACACATAAGAAGCCCAAGTTTTAAACTGAAAAGGATATTTAAAAGCAACAGTATTTGAAAAAAATTTTGACTGAAATCTGAAAACTCCAGTGCCTGAAATTAATCTCTAAAGTAAAGTACGATGGAAGCTGTTGCGGTCTAATGAGAAGTACTGGGGAGTAAAAGAGGTTGAATTATGGCAAAAGTATAAAAATAGTTGCTGCAACAATATACATACAGAAAATATGCTGTAATGCAACTGAGTAATTGCCTGGATGTTGGTTATTTCTGAAAAGGCAAAAACTCCAGATTATAGTTAAAGACAAACAAAACCCGTAGTTAAAATATTTTTGCCTGGGCCTTCATGGTCAGAATGTAAAACGTTTGCAAGTTGTCCATACTGTGGTTGGCAGCCTAATGAAAAGGTGATAACGCTACATTAGAAGAGATGATCACATTGTCACACTAGCAGCTACGACGAGATTGATCACTGTCCTTGCCCCGTTAGCACTGACTTGACATCGCATCAGGCATTTTGCATGACTGAAGTCAGCAAATATTTCACAGGTGTTCATTCCAGGGAAAAAGCCTTCTGCCCGCTGATAACTAATAACTTTGTGCTGTCCTGAAGACATGGAGTCTGAAAATGATTCTCTGATACTATTTAAGTACTCGGTGCAACAGAGTTCCTCCTGTTACCTGGTATGCTCTTTGGCTCCTACCTACGTTAATAGGAAGGACAGCAAATTTCACATGCAAAGTCAGCTGCGAACTCATAATTCTTTCTGCTGCCAGCTACTAGAGGGACAACAGCCACCCAGCTCCAATGCAGGTTACATAAATATGCTGCTCAGACACAGTGCCGATGTAAATCAGAGTTGAGCAATATATGGCCTGAAGCGCGATGTAGCTGTCTGTCTGGCAGCTCGTAAATCAGTATGTGAAGCTGACTAAGCTCAGGGAAGAGAAGGGTTTGCTGCCAGACCAGTGCATGCCTGATAGTCAGGCAGCCAACAACTGGAAAGCACGCACATCTGGACTGCTTGGTCAACTGCAATGAAGCACGTCCTCACTAACAAGCTGGCCCTTGGTCCACAGTCGCTGCCTCCTGGTTTGCGCTGGAGGCCAGGTACGCACTGCAGGTACAACAGCTCTGCCGGCACCCCATGACCTCCCTCCCTGTGCTGCCAAACCCGTCCCTCTCCCAATCCAGGGTCAGTCAGTGGAAAGTGGGAGTTGCAGCAAGGATGTATGGGAAAAGATGGGGACACGTATAGCCTCAAATATGGGAGCCACAATGTTGAACAGCAGCAGGGGAATGCTCCCAGACTGGTGTGAGTGGTAGGAAGAATCAGAGAAGGTGATCTGATCAACTGGAACCTCTAATTATCTGTCAGATATGCAAACTGAGCGCCCTTGGCTTAGATTAACAACTGAACAGAGGCACAAACAGAAGGAACAAGTTTTGTACCACAGTAAGTAATTCAAGAAGGCTTTACAGAGGGTATGTGAGTAGGCGGATTATAAAAAAAAATTATTTTAAAACAGAGTTCTTGGTCAATTCTGAATAAGGTGACCCAGGCTGGTGAGATTGGTGCACTATTCTAAGCGAAGCTAGAGCACTTGAAAAAATAAGTCCTAAAAAGGAGAAAAATGCAGAACTCCTCACTTATTACCGCAAGCTGAATGTCCAAGACCAAGGTACACATTGGGCCAGGGATTGATGCTGGCCCTTCCTTATGCAATATTAAATGCTGCGTTCACACACACAAAACACAACCTCTTAGAAGAAACAGCTGTACTTTAGAGACTCCTAGCCAGCTATTAACACAAATAGCAAAGAGGAAAAGCTACCAATACGTGGCTCAGTTATGGCCCACTTGAGACTGATCGTCCAGCACCAACTTTTCTTTCGACAGCAGCATTTAAAAATAGTAGCAACCAGTAGCAGTTGTAGCGCTCACTGACAGACCCAGACACTTTGCCTTTGGTTGCTAAGACTAAACACTGCCTTCTGGGTAGCAAATATTAATCATTCATGGGTCCTTGCCTCCACCTACAATCTGTTCTGTCCTTTCTCAGTGTGGACTGGAAAAGTTCTGGGAAAAAATAGCTTTCTTGCAATAACCCATACTTGCCACGCAGATCTGCTGGTGGCCTTTTCTATAGGGATTCCATATGCACTGCAGTGGGATAGCCTGTTCTTCAGGGAAGTAACAGAGAATATTAAAATAATAGTGTTCTAGTATGAATTAAGATCTACAGAAAAATATTATTATGGATATGCTTTCATGCGTGATTATCAGCGGATGCATAAGAAACAGCCTTAATCCTAACTCATCCAACAAACTGGGCCTTAAGAGACAATACAGAGAGCAAGAAGAATTGGCTGGATTTTTGTTTCCTTATAATCTATGACCTATAAAGAAAATATTTATCCCACAAAATATCCCCCGGCTGTCCTTGACAGTAGCAAATCAGATTTTACTAAAGTTCAAAGACCTTAATGACTGGAAATCTACTCAACACTGAGAGTAACAGATTTGATTCCCTTACGTATTGGGTGTAGGTGGCGAGGCTGTGGTAGTAGGAGGTGTTGCAGGGGTGGCCTCTTGAAGAAAGGTCAGGGCTGATCTGTAACTAGTGAATAATTGTTCTGTAACTGCCCCGGTAATGAATTTGAGTAACTAATGGGAGTAGTGACAAAGTGTTAGGTTATGAAAAACAGCGGATTTTGTTCAAGGACAAATAACCATCTTGCAAGACTCAAGACAAAGGTTTGATATGGATGACTGTGGAGGATACATGCTCTGTGGGCCTGACAGAGCCTGCAAGTACACACCACACAGCCCACCGGCCAGCGATATTTTTGGGGGACACACATTATTTCAGGATAACAGTAAGGCATGTGTCAATGAGTGGCTCAGCCTGAAAGGTTTATTCAGCCTTCGACTAAGAAAAAGTTCCTTGATCTAACCTTCAGTTAAAACATGAGAGTTCACTGTAACCACCTCAAAGCCCTCCTAGATCCTCCACGAGCAGTACAGACCAGGCTGGACATTCCTCGCATTCTAGCAGGGGAAAAAAAAATCCCTCAATTCTTCATGCAGAAAAATTATTTGGCCCTTAACTTGTTTATTTTCCAGATACTTAGTCCACAGCGTGACCCACTGTCACATGCTTTTAGGGTGTTCTTTTTTCAATATTAAAAGAGCTTAGTTGTTCTTTACGTGTATGTTAACTACTTTCTCAAATATTTTTCCATTTCATTTTTAATGATATATTCTGAATATTTAACTGTTCTCTTTGCATATACTATGGGAGATTGCAATACACTGCAGTTATTACAATAGTATTTTACAGTAATCCAGTAAATGTGCTTTCCTCTTAACATTTTTATAATGCCTATAAAACGTGAGTCAAACCAATTTTAGAGCAACTTCAACATTGCTCCCATTGCATTGAAAACAGAAGCCTTCTAGTGACCTTTGAGCAAGGTATACTTATGCTCTCTTGCCTGCTTTATGCTGCCCGCAGAAGCTTAAGAAAATCTGGGCAGGAAAAATCCCTCCTAATGTCAGTACCTGCAATTTGGGGACATCCTACCATTTAAGCCCTATCAGCCTTGCAGCTTCCCATGGTAGGTGGTATGAATGGAAGGAGGAACACCTTTGACCAAGACACACATCCAATAGTAACGAAGCAAGAGGAGAGAGCAGGAAGCTTCTGGAGAGCCAGGCACATGGGCAGTATCTCCACTAGGAAGCGATGATGAAAAAATAAGAAGCGTATGTTGAACAGGAACCATAACAATGCTGTTTAGCTGCCAACTCACTCTGAAACAGCTGCCACCAGCTCTTCTCAGTGCAGCGGTGCTATTGTAGCTGTGCTGGTCTGCGGTCACAGGCAGGGCAGGGTTTACAGGTCTGCATTTACAACTTGCTGTTACGAGCGTAAATCATTTGAACATACGCAAAAAGTGAGTTAATAAAGCTGAAAATATGTTGTTAGCGATTGCTGAACAGAAAAATTGGCTGAATTCAGATTATTATTTGCTATCTGTAGTCCACCGGGCCCTTGTGCTTTGATGCTATTCCATATGTTCTCTTTCCACACATTAGTTCAAAACTTATTCTCCTTTGCATCACACTTAGGAATGGAGCATTTGAATTTCAGCTACTATACAAATGGACACACACATTGTATACAAATAAAAAAAAACAGATGCCAAAAAAGTAGGTCAAAGCTGCCAACAGTTTTTCACCTACTGATTAAGTACTGAAAGAAAAATCACACTGTAGGATCATCCCCGCCAAACACTTGTGGTTCTTATGTAACGTAGAACAGCTAAGTAGCTATCCCTGAAAAAAAAATCCTCAAGAACACTGATTTTATGGGCCAGAAACATGTCTCATGCATTTAGTGTAGTGCTGAAGTTATATCTACACTAGCTGTGTATCTGGCTCTTAACGGCAGTTCAGTTTGCTATTTAAATCTGTGCAATACTAGGAGTTGGGTGTATTATAGCCCTTATGCATTACACGTCTGAACAGAAATCAAAAACCTTGACTTACATGGCCAACTAAGATGACAACACTGTGTAATGTTCTTTTAACTTCACTGTGGAAAACTGTAAGGATATTTAATAATAATTACTTTTAAGAAAAAGTAATTTGTAGCTAGTTGGCGCTAATATTCTCTGTCACCTCTACTGTGTTAAATGTTTGAACTAGAGTTTTTCATTTCCTTGTGGAAAAACATTAATAAAATAACACGAACAGGACAGTATTTCTTGCAGTGACATATGCAAAAATCATTACTGCATGTTCCAGCCTCTACAACTACTGCAATGCATTATTGGAAGAAGCCACATGTTCTCACTTGCTTTGCTAATGGGATTTAAAAAGACACACGAATGATCTGGGAGACGGGAGTACTGAGAAGTCTGAATAAAGTGAGATTCTCCACTTGGGAATAATGACATATTCACATAGGAAGAGATCATTTTGCTACATCAATCCTTTTGCTTCACTCAAGGAAACAGAATGATTTTTTCCTGCAGATTATTTTATGGGCTTGTTGGCCCACAAGCAACTTCACAGACAGCAAACATGGACCACAGGAACTCACAAAAGGTATGGCCTATGGCCCAAGAAGCACATGGTTTAAATAAACAGAGTGCACTAAAAAGAGAGGTTGCCTCCATCCTTAACAATTTTTAATAAAGTTTTACTGTAACACCTTATCTGGGTTTTTCATCAGTTTTCAGCATTCCTATGGAATAAACTTTTCTATCCGTGCCAGGAGAAATATTAAAAAAAATATTCCACTTGCGCTACCAGGTCCTGCCCATACAGCAGAAACTGCAAGGTAGCGATTTTACCTTTGTGCTATTCCTGCTCTGTCTGGACTCCCTGGAAGGCTCCTGCAGCCAAAGACAAGTTCTGGTCGCCAGGGATTTATGAGTTCACTACCAAAAGCCAGAGCCAAACCGGAGCACGGACAGCCTCCATCCCTCCCAGGTTCCTCAGCCCAAGTAAGGAAGGGCACAGAAGCTCTTCAGCTTTTCCCCAGAAGAGAAAGATAACTTTCCTAATGCGATGAGAGTGTGGGGTAGGGATATCTGTGGCATGACCAGGCCCAGTAATTTTGGTTGCTTAACCCAAACATATAATCCAGTGTAATGTGACTTCCTTGACACTTTCCCAAAAGCTTAATTGACGTTTCCACTGTACTTCCCTCCTGCAGATTGCAAGGTCATTTATAATCGCACTGGTGAAATGGGCTACAGGAATGAAGGTGAGCAAATGAATGCTTGTTTATTCTATACACAGTGCACGAGGCTGAAGATTGTTTCTATAATCCCTTCTTTAAGAACATATGGGGAAAGCCCTCACAATGAACTGCTTCTCCCCTTCCTTAATTACTCATCGCTGTGTATTGAAGCAGCAGATGTGAAAGGAGAAAATTACAAATTAAATTTATGCCTAACATAAGAAAACATTATGGGCAAAGCACCAACCAACAAGGGAACATAACAAAAGTGCTCAAGTATTTCACACCCTGATGAAAATCCATACAGATTAGTCCTCATCTAAGCTTAACCTTCAAACAAGCTTATTAAACTGTCTTTCACAGAGTTTTATCACAACGGAAAGTCTTCCTAAAGTCTGGTAACCTTGCAATGGAATTTTACGTATAGAGTTGTTTTCAGGTCACTAGCATACTGAAGGCAGCACAGATGTGTTACTACTTCTCCAGTATAAAATATTACCTCTCCCTATGTGCTGGATAACATAAAAATTGCAAAGGTAATTTTTTTTTTTTAGCATAAACCATCTTTATCTTTTCTAACTAAAAAAGATCTCAGCAGTGCTCATTACAAGTACCCTGCCTCATGCCATAACTGAACACAGTTCTTTGCCAATGCCAGCAATGAACTATTCCATCATTTGAAGACTTTTTTAAACCTTTAAATGAAAGGTTTTGAAAACAAAGCCAAACAAAAGGCAATCCAAAGCCTCCTTGATTTATACTTTAATTTCAGCTGTGGGAAACAAAGAAATGCTCTTTCAACAACTTAACTACATTTCTTGCACAAAAAATACACTTTACATATTTCCAGTGTAATAGTAGTCATTATATGTTATTCGGCCATGAATTCCAAACGTTTAAGAAGCAAGACTGGGTGACCAAAATGTTACTGTGCAGAAAAAAAACACCCAGATAACAAGACTTCAGTTTGACAAAAATGACAATTTAGGTGGTTACTTCTGCACAAAATTATAAGGATCTTTAAATCTAATTTAAACAACAGAAAAGAAACCCCAGAAAAACGTTGGGTTTGTATGTATCTACTACTTCTCTGCCCCCTGGTGTCATAGCTTGCAAAGTGCATTTTCTTTTTTTTTGTGGGCTCAGCGCATTATATTTACCTCTGTGTTAATATTGCACTTTTTTTTTTTAAATGGTACGTGATGTTCTTTGGGTTTGTTTCTTATATTCCATTTACAAAAGAAACGTTTGTGATAAATTAGTCGAGGTACAAGAAGAGTGTTCCATATTACCTATATCCTGGAATTCCATCTACGTATCATCTTCACTTTAATGTGATTGCTGGTTTTCTGACTACGATTTCTTTTCTACAAAACTCACCTCATCATCATCCATCAGATGCTCCTTTGCAAATTCATACATTTCCAACTGGAGTGTAGTTATGTTGTGGTATCGAACTGCCTCCTATCAAAAACCAAAATTTCTATGTTACTTTAGGGTAGCAAGACAGGGGAGTGTCACCACATGTCACCTGAAACTATTCCAGTGAAGTCAGAGCCAGACTTAGTAGAAGTCCCGGGGGGGTTATAATGTTTGAGAAAGGAAACAGCAGAACAACAAGCAGTGTATCCAATATCTTCTGTGGATCTTTCTAAGCACAGGCTCCATCGGTGTAAGAAGAACAAAGCACTCTCCTCTTTCTCATGTTTCAAAGCATTGGCGAGTCTGAGAATAAGGAATGAGACTGCCAGAGCTGAGCAGCAGCCTGTGCCTGCATTCCAGCGGGCTTTGGACGTGAGAAAGCCTCTGTCTCCCAATGCGCTGGCGTATGGCGGCAGGCAGTTCTGGGAAAAAGAGACACTAAGCTATTTTGCATGATAATGACTCACCACCAGAGCCTGAGTCTGAGCTAGGGAAATTCTGCACATTCACCCACCTGTCCCTCCTCGCTTCCCCGGCTGTTTGCCAGACAGCACAGTTTAGCTCAGTCACCTACTCTCATCTTTGTGAATACCAACAGTAATCTACTTTGATTATCCCGCTTAACTCTTTTGGGGGAGGAAAAGATGTTCTTTCACAAGAACATCTAAAGCTTAGTGCCAGGGCCAAATGCTGCTGCCACCCTGTTACCACTTTGTGAAAATAAACCAGAGGCATTATGGTTTCCATGGCAAGTGATTAGGACAGCAACCAACTTCTGTTCATAGTTACATGGATCAAAGTACGAGAAAATACAGCTGTGTGCATTTAATATTTTATATTTAATAATTAAACTATCTATAGTCCCCAGCTCCTGAGAAGTTATCAATGAAACATTCAGAGTTAATGTGTAGGGCTCTTGTTCTACCCTCTCTGCACGCGTATGCCAAATGTGTCTGTGGCTTGCAGTTTTACACTGTTACTAACCCTCACTCCCACCACCATCAAACATTGTCTCCAATACGGCCTATAAAGCACAGTTCTGTTCCCAAAAGCAGTGACGAAGGAGTGGTCCCTTTCCCCTCCGAGCTCAGACTCACTCCTGCTGCCTGAAAGAACCAAACGCATTTTCGATGTCTTCTGTCTCAGTTGGCCCTGCAGGGCAGGCCTGGGTTTCCAGTGTGAGATAAGGTGTGTTGCACATAACTCAACTGCTGTCCACAACGAAAACCCACTTAACTTAAATGAACTGGTATTTTTGATCTGAGCTGGCTGGCCTGAGAGGAAGGAAAATGTAATTATCAAGAAGGTGCATACAGGAACTGCTCTGTAGCGTCACTACAGATAAAGCCAGTCACCTAAGCACTACATGTACGTACTGAGCTTTATGGAGCATTACGAATCAAGGGATATACCTTCGGGCTTGGTGACTGAGGTGTCTGAAGAAGCAACATAGGAGAGGGAACTGGAACATCACCACTGTTGCTTCGGCTAGGTTAACTTAAATGACTCTTCCACAGGGAAGTCATGCCGTAAGAGAAAGAGAAGGCACTACATTTAATTTGTGGAACATGCATTGCTAATGACTAACTACTTGTGCAGCACATACCACCGATGCCTAAGGAGTCACTCAGGTGTCACAAAGCAGTTAATTCAGTTGCATGACCTAAATCCTGGCAACAAGAAATGACAGAAAATCCAACTTGATTGTCAGAGTCCAGGCTGTGGGACTCCAGAAACACAGAAAAGATGCTTTTATATGTAAAATTTCCCTGGACATGGAAATTTAAGAACAGCATAGAAACTCATTTTCGGAGTAATTTTTCAAAGCCAGACCACAATCACTGCTGGATGGACTGATGTTTACTGTGGGTTCCTTGCAGCAAGATTCTAACTCAGATAATTAGGTGCAATACGGTCATGAACCTTTTTCCATCCTCATCTGCCCAACTATGTTCTAAATGGAGTAAGTGGAAAGTGAGTTTAGCTGGGGTTATCATATCCAAACACATTCCAATGCACACAGAAGCTGAAATAACAGGCAGGTGAGCGACTACACGTCGGCAAATAATAAGCGATTGACAAAAGCCTGAATGTCACTGGAGTGATCCTTTCATCAGGAGATTTCAGGGGCCAGCTGCTTTACTTGTTGAGGTAGATAAAAATACAAATATACATACATGGCAGACAAGTACCAGCATGAATTTACTTGTCATCATATCATATTATATCCTATTGTAGTATATTTCAACACAAAGAGAACTATAATGACACTCACCATCTACATTACATAGTATGCCTCTGTGTACAGCTTTCTATGTGGTTTCAATAGAACAGTATGTGTTTAACTTCAGAACCAATAAATAACCCTCATTTTCAAAACCTCTGGCCCAGTGAGTTTCAGGGAAATATCTGAATGTGTCTAGAAGGCATTTTAAGTAATTCACCTACCGATCTGGGCTGAAAATCCTCTTCTTTAAGTCCCCATTTGTCTTTGTGGTACTGATAATATACCATGTTCTGTTTCATTACCTCATCTTTCTGGTCAAACAGAAGGTAACTAGCAGCACAAGAAGCTGCATTCTTCATGTCATTCACTAATTAATAAACACACACACACAAAAATCCAGATAAGGCAAATGAACAAATTCCTACTATTATCCAAGCTCTAAAAAACTCAGATGGAAAAATGACCCATTTGCTACCTCCCCACCAGCTGCACAGAAAAAAAAAAATTGCTTCCCAGAAAGGATACGCTAATTTTCTGCTCTGAAACAGGCAACACCATGATTCAAAAATGGGGACTTACCTCTGATGGTTTTCTAAGAAAATCCCAACCAAATGTCCCCCCCAGGTAACCCAGTATCAGTGAGGTATCAGCCCACAGCTTGGTGATCCCCACTGGGGCATTTATTAAAAACAAAACAAAAACCTAAATTTAAAAAAAAACACTTCTATGTATTAGAATTGACAAAGAGGGAAGAGTCAATGTGTAAAACATGTAGTCAAACAACATAAGCAAAAGTCATTAATGGCTTGCTGCTACTTGGCTGGATGTGTCTCCCCTTTGATGTTGGAGCCTGCAGGAGTAGCTCTAATGGCTACATGTGTTCTTTACAGTGAAAGCAGTTCGGCAAGAAACCACAAAATCCACTGAATGATTTACCTATCAAATGTGTAATTACCGAGCAACAGAATAATACAATTTCTGTTAAGGGGTCCCCTCTTTCTTCAAAACCCATTTAGCCCCATGTGCGCCATTCTAAAAGGGTTATAAGAATCCACTAAAAAAAAGGCAAATGGTATGAAATATTCGGTAGGTTTTGTCTGTGGAAGAAATTCTGAATAGTAAATTGAAAATTGAGCATTTATTCCACAGAGTAAGTGGTGTTACGTTAAATGTGTTGCCTTGAAGTTACAATCTTTCTTCTATCTAACTGAACTGAGTTAGAAGTTTAAGAAAAAACTTCTGTTAGAGCTATACACTCAACTGCGTAACAACCATGTGGGCCTGACAGCTTGACCACCATGGGTTTTTGGCACAAACCATGGTTTTTGTACACAGAAGTACAAAATGGGTCTGGGTCATTGCATGTATTCTAATGCCTAGGAAGTGGCTGACACTGTTTACCCTAACATGTTGTATTGTGAGTTACTTCAGAAACGCAGAAGAATTGGTGTATCATTTAAAGATCTGAAATATATATGATGAACATTTATCATTTATATGAAACTCTGAAAAGTGTAAGCAACTTTGCTGGCAGTAGGTATCATACAAAGGATGAAGGGCCATGATGGATCAGATCATGCTTACTCTGTAACTACTTCATTTTTCCAACACCCAAGCGCAGAGCAGTCACAACCATACATAACTTTAAAACAGAGGGGCCAAATCCAGCCCTTATGGGACTTATGTTCAACAATTTATTTTGTCGTGGACAATTTTATGTCCCATGTGTGTTAACTACAGTCATATAGGGAGAAAAAGATGCCAGGCAGCTCAGACTTTCTGACCCAGAACAGGTTAAAATGCAGATTTTGGAGGCCACTATTTACATCCTAAAGCAATATAACTAGAGGGAAATGATTATGAATGGAAACTGTCCCACATCATCCCAATGTTATTTAAGCACATTAAATCACTACTTACATTTATAATAAGCAAACTGCAAGTAATGGTACATGGTGGCCACAAATTTCTCAACAACAAAGCCTCCTATAATGGGCGTCAGGTTACTCTCGCACTGCACTTTGCATGCAAGGACTTCAATATAATGATCTAGAAGGAAGAAAACAACAACACAGGATATGGACAGCGCACAATGAATTATTATAACCCCTCCCATCAGCTACCCATTAAAGTTTGGCCTTATAAAGCTCTCCTGGGTCCAGTGTGTCCAGATCTTGCTGCATGGAAGTACTGAGCATCTACAACTCCACCTGAAGTACATATCATGTACTGGTACTCAGCCCTTCTGTAAAAATCACTGCGGTCTGGACTTGAAATGTATCAAAGCTGCAATTCCGTAAAACTAAGCAGTTAGGTTTTAGTGACACCTACAGGCAGTCTGTGGTAGTAGGTTTTATATAGAGCATTACAGAGTATCGCGTTATTTCCTAACTGTGAACTTAACAGTGCTATCTTTTTTTTTTAAAGTTTTAAAAGCCTTTCCAATTTTTAAATTATTCCATGAATAAGGTCCACATGCTGCTGAGTACAACTGTGTCACAGAGAAATACAGCAGGTGACTGCAAAATAAACCTCTAGAGATGGCTGCATTTTGTGCCTGCAGTGTGGGTGTTCTTAAAGAGAAGACATGAATATGCTGCTCACTACACAGCAACTTTCAGCCAGAAATGTTTATGTTCACAAGCTTACCCCGTTTACAAAAGCTTGCTACAATAGGATAGGACTAGAATTGATCTTATCTTCAAGAAAACACATTCCAAGAAAGCCTTCCATCAAAGAATTACAAGTGTTTTCAGGATATATAACACCACTGAACAGAAATCTGTTAAAGCTTTAGTTTCCCTGTTAGCCACATTTGGCAGGTGAACGCAGGTTACCTAAGCTTGTGCAGCAAGTCTCTGACCAAGGTAAAAGAACAGCAAAGGCCTCTTCCCGTTTTTATCTCTGACAACTCCTCGCATGAAGGATGCTGAAGCTAACCACAAATGATTGGCCAAATGAAATTACCAGACCAGTCTTTTACGAGAGCAGTGGAGCCTCCAGACACAGCAGCATTCAATTCCAGCCAGCATTTAAAGTCAGAGACACAAGTCCCTCAATGAAGCAATCCCACGCAATGAGGACAGCTGGCTCATTGCTCCGGGATAAATACATACCTGGTACAATCACCAAATACTTCTGATTAACATCTTTTGCTACATCTACTTTCTGCAGCAAAAACCTCAGAGGCAGAATATATCTCCCTGGAGGAAGAGCACAGTTCAGCCCAGGCAGTGCAAGTATATTTGAATTTTCTTATCTTAAGAACAAAATATTTGAAATGCATGCACACAGCTGTGATGACATCATGCAGTAACTCCTACATTTCCTTCTCACCACTACTGCTGGGAATTGTCCTTTCCTTCCAAGGAGGAAGAAGAAGGATGACAGCAAGTGCCGATCACAGCTGAGTATGGACACAGTGGCTTTGGGGTTATCCTGATGTCAGGGCTCTAACCCACTGGGGTCACAGCTTTACCCCCTGTGATTTGACCTTCACTCCTTATCTGCTGTCCTAGGCACGTGCCCAAGAGTAAAGCGTGGCCTGCAGAATAGCCTGTCATAGCTATTCCACGTCAGCTGTACTGGTGGATGCCAGTTCCACACGGTGAGAAACTGTGGAGCTTCTCTCGTACTTTACATTTACGTATCAACATTTTTCACAACAGTTTCCCCTCACCAACATACCTGACGGTGTTAGGACAAAAAGTTGGGCCGGTTTTCCTTCTGGCAACTTAGAAATTCTGTTGCATTTTCCATGTTTTTAAGTTTGTTGAGAAAACATGCAGGTACTCTCCACACAAATATTATGAACAACACTGAGCCCAGAGCACTAGAGAAATGACTTGTTTCTTTCGCTACCAAAGAGCATAAGAAATGTGTATTGCCATTTTGACAACAGTCAAAAAAGGTGGTGTCCCTTTTCCTTTGCAAAGCAATGGATTTTTTTTTAAGCTACATACTTATGAAAAAGAAATCTTATCTGCTAGTAAAAATATGTAGGAAAGACGAAAAATAGGCAGCAGAACCCTGCCATACTTATGAAAAAGGAGATACATATCACCACACATATACAAATCCCAAAGCAGATTTTGAAGGCAGGCTAACCACTGAGCCTCAAAGGTGGCCAAACTGGTATTGAGAGGATGTTCAAGAGACCACTGCTAGCTGAATTGGAGTAGTTCTTATTACTTACAGATCTGTCTTATTCTGACACACACTTAAACTTCCATGTTAACGTAAGAACTCTCTGTTCTGATTTTCTGACATCCCTCATTTATGTTACAGGGATAAAAAAAGAAAAAGTAAAACAGAATTCAGGCAGTTTTCAGTGAATCTAATAAACTCATATTGGTCTGAACTGAGCAGGAGGCATCACGTGCATTTCACACTGCAAACTAAGGAACGGGACTTTGGTAGCTGATCCTACAGATAAACCGAAATGTGCTTTTGGGACATTTTTCCTTACTATTTCCTAACCACCCACCTGCAATGGAGAGATAGAAGTCTTTAAAATCTTTGATCTCTCGGGAGCCTTCACAGGCTGCTGTACAGTCATCATAGGCTTTGAAGAAATCAGGAAGAGCCAGCTCCATGTCCGAGATAGATGTTCTCCAGTTCTCACCGTTGTATGCTCTCACAGCCCTCACAAAGAGATTCTGAAAAATTGGCAGGAATGAAAACCAGCAGTAACTGATCTGCGGAAAGCTGCGTGTAAATTCAAATTCAGTTAATGATGTCTCTGCCTTTCTGGATTACTGTATAAGCTGTTATGCAACTAATGTGAGGACAACAGATATAGATGACTAATGGATTTTACCAGAGTACATAATTCCATTTCAGATCAACAGAAAAGCCTGCTGGACAGAGGGAACAGTGTGATTCTGAAGCACAGGTTTTGAGAGAGATTTTCAATGGAATCTTAAACCCAAATGTCCTAGTTATTTTAAACTGTGCCACTACAGCACTCATGCATTTGAATAACTCTCTGTACCTGCTTAGCTCCAGTAGTGATCTGCATGTAGTACCTTTCAGGTATGCCACTGTCTGTGATTTACTGTGACTTAGGCAACGGTGAAAAGCATAAGAGGTGAGAATTACTGAATACATCAAGAAGGCAGAACAGGGATGATGGAGGAAGACGGCAAGAGGGAAAGGAGAGTAAGAACTGAGAATACGTAAGCAAATGAGATCCTTGAACCTCACACAATAAGAGAAGCAATAGAACAGTTGCAAAAGACCAGACAATGAATAAAAAGCATACCTCATAAGGCTTTGTCTCCAAGTCTTTAATATGTTCCTCAGCATCAGGTATGCTCTTATAGTAGGCCATATTTCTTTGCATCATTTCATCATCTGGATGCTTCAGAAGAAATGTGTGAGCTGCTGCAATAGCTTTTGGAAGATTATTAGCCTAAACAGGGATGGGGAGAGGAGGAAGGGAGGGAAAAAAGGTTAATTGGAAAAAAACAGTTTAAAGTTTCCCAGTTTTTGTCAATGAACAATCCTGCAGACTCTATATTCCCAAACTTAATTCTACTGAAACCACAGCCCCCGCAGATACAGTGGTACAATAAGACTGATACAATTCTTCTCAGTTTTACTCCTAGCTGCATCACTAGAAACATTTTTTTTTTCATTTTAAAAGTCTATTATTGTGGCAGATAGCATAGATGATGTTTGTAAGTCAAAAAGCAGACTTTTTTTCCCTTCCCCCTCCCCTCTTCATAAAGCTGACAAGGCACAAGATTATACTGTTGCTCCTGCGTGGAATTAATCAGCAATTACTGATGCTAATCTATGGCTACTGGGCAAGAGTCATCACTTACCATGTTTACATAGTGTTTATGTCGCTAGCAGCACAGAAGACAATATTACAATAATATATCTTCCCGATGGTGTTACGAAGTTATGGCAAACAGCAGGGACTTGCTCAGTAATTGCATCCTAATGTACTATGTGATTTTCTGTACCCATTTTTAAACTAACTTTAAACCCTGTTAGAGATACTTTGTGAAGTATGAATTCCTCATTTACAACTGCATATGCCAAATACATACGTACTTTTGTGTGCACACATTTATATATTTTATATATATACATATTTTTATAAACTATATAGTATATATAGACACATTTAGGAAGAGTGATAGAGATAGTAAAAGTCTTAAGTATTTTTTAAATGTTAAAACCTTTCCCCTTGTAACCCAAGACCCATGCCAACCCATTCGGCGTACTGATGTGTAGGCGATATAGTCCCACCTCACACCTGAAATAGCTTAAGGAAGTGTATATATAAAACTATGAGCAAGAATCATGAGCACGTATGAACATGCACTCTTCTGTTTGCATCCATAAAAGGTACCCTTTCATTTCAGAAAGAAACCTGAGAGACAACTACACCAAAGAAAAGACTTCAACCCGAACATGAGCTCTTGCTGCTGTGCCACTATAAGTGTCACGGCGCTGGAACTCTGCCAGCTGCCCTTCCTGTTCCTGGCTGTCCCAAAACTATGCGCTTCCAGTCAGCCCAGGCGGTGCTTAAACGCAAAGGGAAAGCTCAGCTGCACTTTTCGTCAAATGCCTGGGGGGGGGTGTGCTTTATATTTTAACCCTGCTTTTTGGTAGGCTGACAGGTCTCTCATTTTTTGCTTAGTCCATAATTCACTCTTAGTCTCAATTTGAACCAATTAAAAAAAAAAGTTTTTGTAGAAACGCCTTCCTAAGTGAACTCGGTGGCTACGAGAAAGCTCCCTCCAGAGGAGCAAGCCGCAGCACAGAAACATCTACTCTCAGGATCTAAGACGTGGCAAACTTGCACTGTTGAACCCACCTGAATAAACACATGGTCGCTCTAAAAAATGACGTAAAGAGTTCCCCTCTGCCTTCTGCCTCTATTATAAATGCTGTTGGGGGGGGAAGTGACATTCCTTTCTTCAGAAAACCACCAGCCAGGAAAAAATCCTTTGTATGTAACAGTTTGTACCTCTAGAAGACCCATTCAGAACTCCCCCAGCGAGTGCTAAGAGCTCAGAGCTGGACTACAATCCAGTAGGAAAGACAATATAAATAACTGACATTAAAGGCAAAAACACCAAACTGCACTGCTCAAACCTACTGCAAATGGGACTGAAAAACAGTTTAATGGGAGAAGGAGAGGGTTCTCCAATTTCCCTCTCACATTCCTGCCTGCCAGTTACCTAACTGTATCAGAAATGGTAAGGAGGAATGGGTTTTGCTGTGATCCATACATTGCAAACTTTGTACATACCACAAGGGGGGAATGAATAGTTAAAAGTAAGACAAGAAATGGAAATATTTGTGGTGATGTCATTTTGGTATCCGTATATGGCTTTGAGAATGAGAGGAGCGCCTGCCCACTCTGCTATTCAAAAGAAATCTCCCCTGTTTGATACCTTCTGTTCCGTGTGTGCAGAAGCTTTAGTGTATAAAGGTTAAGTTCTTCTGTATGGTCTTAGGGATGGCTTTAAACGCACAGAATTACGCCGGTGTGATCCTGTTCATGTGGATACTGTTCCTGTTTTGTGAGAACACATTTCCCTGCTTCTGCTTGTGCAATTAGGGGAAACCATTGCATATTTTAATGAGAAAACAGCACCCCTACAAATAAGACACACCAACAGTTAACTGTTTTCAAGCAGCAATCTTAAAAACAATGCCCAAGGATACAACCCTATATAATGTACACTGGGATATACTGGGTATGAAGCCCTAAAAGATAAGACAATCTAACCAAAGAGTTCAGCTTGTTTTCTCCCCCCAGATGTCCCATTTATTTGAAATGCAAGTAATTGCAGTATCTGAGGGGATGGCATGAGGGAGAGACCTTGATTTAGAGAAGATGAAGATGAGAAGGAGGGAGAAAACTGCCAATTAGATCCTGGACAGAAGGATGACAGGAAGCTCAAAAAATGGGATGAGAGTAGGAAGAGCACAAGGGGGCAAGGAGGCAGGGTCTGGTGGCTGGGGGTCTCAGAAGAACTGCCGGGACTAATTGAGGGGACGTGCTGGATGAGTTGTGGAAAAAGTGGTGAAGAGCGAGCTGGCTGGTACGACATGGGCAAGCAGGGGGGAGACCAGGCGCAGGGTGGCGGCACTGTGGGTTACACGAGGCGGGTGGGAGGAAGGGGCTGAAGGGCTTCCCGGGGAGCCCGTGATGAGGTGCAGGGCGGGCAGCCCGGGAGGGCAGGGACCGGGGGGGCCCGACCAGGGAGGGGGAGCAATGGAGGTGGGGCGGACGACAACTGGCGGCCAAACTGGTGTGGAGGAGACGATGGGGAATGAGGCTGTGGGCCAGAGTAACCTGCTCCGGGGCCAGGCGAGAGGCTGGCGCGACAGGGGCCTTCTCCCTCCAGCATCGGGCGCACAAGGCACCCGCGTCCATCGAGGCTGTGCTGGGACACGCCGGGGAGCCCCCCTCCACCGCGCCGCTGACAGGCACACTTGGCTTGGCTGGAGGGTGACACCGCACCAGGCCGGACTTCGGGGAGCTGAGGCCGGGCGGGTGTAGCGCAGAGAGATGGGAGGGGAGGGAAGAGGGATGAAGGGCCGGACCTCACCTTGAAGTAGGCGAACTGCAGGTACTTGTAGGGCTCTCGGCGCTGGAAGTCCTCGAGCAGGTCACGGCCGGGCTGGGCCTGCCGGAAGGCGGGCA
>VZSZ01000374.1:28580-46308 GCA_013398815.1 Ibidorhyncha struthersii | reverse complement strand
TGGACTCTTCTCACAAGTTACAACCAATAGGGCAAGAGGGAATGGCCTCAAATTGTGCCAGGGAAGGTTTAGGTCAGACATTAGGAAAGACTTCTACACTGAAAGGGTTATCAAAGACTGGAACAGGCTGCCCAGGGAAGTGCTTGAACTGCCGTCCTTGGATGTATTTAAAAGCCATCTAGATATGGTGCCCAGTGACGTGGTTTAGAAGTGGGCCGGGTAGAGTTTGGTTAATGGTTGGACTTGATGATCTTAAAGGTCTTTTCCAGCCACAACGATTCTATGATTCTATGATAAGAAGGGCATGGACCTATTGGAGCAAGTCCAAAGGAGGGGCATAAAGATGATCAGAGCGCTGGAGCACCTGTGCTATGAGCACAGGCTGAGAGATTTGGGATTTTTCAGCCTGGAGAAGAGAAGGCTTCAGGGAGACATTACAGCAGTATGTTAGTACTTAAAGGGGGCCTAGAAAAAGGTGGAGAGGGACTCTTTTATCAGGGAATGTAGTGGTAGGACGAGGGGCAATTATTTCAAACTCAAAGTGGTTAGATTTAGATTAGATATTAGGAAGAAATTCTTTACTGTGAAGGTGTTGAAAAACTGGCATATGTTTCCCAGAGGATCTGTGGTTGCCCCAGCCCTGGAGGTGTTTAAGGTCAGGCTGGATGGGGCTTTGAGCAATCTGTTCTTGTGGAAGGTGTCCCTGCCCATGGCAGGGGGGTTGGAACAAGATGATCTTTAAGGTCCCTTCCAACTCTAACCATTCTATGATTCTATGATTTTCCATCTTAGAGGTCTTCTCTGTATTTTTTCTCCCCAGGGAGGTCTGTAAGCTTGACTCTCTAGCAAGAGGTCTCTGGTCAGCCTCTGACTACTGTGAGCTCCTCAGCATTTCTGCAATACTATCAATGCTCCTGACATTTATTGAGTCATGCACTGTATTATGTTCTTGCTAATCAGATGGATGTACGGGATTCATTAATTAATCCACGTTTCTTTAAAAAATGGTGCTAATTCTTAATACAACAACAGTTAAGGAACCAAGAACACTGTGCCCCAAACAACTCCCTCGAGAGTATGAAGCACCTTCTTAATGACAACTTAATTGAAATTACTTTGTGCTTTTTACCTGTGTGTTATTAATATCAGTCAAGTGCCTGCTTATTATTAAAGAATCCTGAACTCTAATGATGGCTCATTAAAAAAGCTTTCACTTGGGCTCACAGAATTAAAGTTTATACTTTGATTTGTGCAATGCACTTTTGCACACTGTTGCAAAAAGACTTTCATATCTAGTACCTGTTTACACTGTGAACTGCCTGTGCTCTCTCATCGGGGAAGGGAAACTGAAAATCTAGTGACAATATCTACAGACTTTCACCATATCTTTAGCTAGTGTATTCTTCTGGGAGTGGAAGGAAGAGCTTGGTGAAGGTAAAGTTGCTAAATTTACATTCAAAGAGCTTGTCACATTTGTACAAGTTACCTGTATTTTTCCAAGTGTTCTCAAAGTAGTTCTGCTACCTTTCACACCTAAAGCCTGAGTGATTGTACCATGTTTGAGTACTGTAACTTACATCACAGCAGAGATATTATGAATTATCACCTGTTATTGAAGAACTGCAGTTAGCTATTTTTTATATAAGTAAAGTAAAATTTGGTTTATATTTTATTGCCGCACTATCTATAAGGTAGTAAGTTTCACAGGTATTTGGACACTTTGCATATGATTGTCACTGTGGTCCAGTTCCTTGAAGTGTCAAGGTATGTACTTAGCATGAACGAGGTAACAGCGCCAGCAACTTTCACTTCAATCCACTAACTTACAGTAATTTTTTTCAATGCTGCCAAGGCTGAGACAGACGTCAGTGGGTTACAATGAATCTGGTATCAATGATGCTGTGTTTTTCAGAGATGTGCATGCTGCTGTAGCTCTTTTTTGGAGGTGGGAGCACAGAGTTGTGCCCTGCTTGATTTCAGCAAAAGAGCATCTGATCAAGGACTAGATCTTACGCTATTTTGATTGGTGTCACTGCAGCTGAGACAATCTGGCCATGGAGGTATCAACACTGTGAAATTAGATTCCACCTATTGATTGAAATTGTTCTGAATGCCACCAGCAGCATTAGGATAAATGACTTCTCTAACACTGAAGAAAGGAGAGTAGCATTGCTTTCAAATATTTAATAGCTATTGATGTTTTCCAATGTTCATATCATTGACCTATAAGACAGGTTGTCAAGAAGGAAGAAACATTTAAAAAGAGACATTAGATTCAATGTAATGAACATCTAACTGAGAACTGCAGAAGTCTTAGACTGTAACTTCCCACCTGTTATCTGCTACAAAAGAGATACAAAATGATAAAAAGGTAGGGCAATATTGCAGTATGGCTTGACTGAGACTTTGAAGTGTTCCTCTTCATACAGAATTTGAATGAAATTATAAGGATTAATGTAGCTGCAGCTGTACTTAACCAAACCTCTGATGTTGTTTTATAAACCATTTTCAGATTACCTTCTCTGGAAGCCATTTGTGTCTGGTGAGCAGTTTTGACTGAAACTAACTCCTGCTTAGGTTTGTAATAAGAACAAGAAAATTTTCTAACTTAGTTTTATGTCAAGATGCTTTTTAAACATACAAACATTGCACTGTGTTCTGGTACATGAGCTGTAAAAGCTAGGCCAGGCTGGAATGTTTGAAGAGAGAAATGGAGTAGTATAAACAACAAAATGGGATAATTGCAATCCAGTGAAATAAGTTCCCTGTAAAATGAGAGCTACATTCAGTCAGGCAAAGCAAACAGTGACATCTTCATACAAAACACTGGTATCTGGTATGAACTGGTGATAGAAAGCCAAATATCTATATCCTATTTCCTGAACCAGACTGCTGCAGTGTGGCAGCAATGCAGAAGCACGTCCTTAGTGCAGCAAGCACATGCTTACATCTGTCCTTGTGAAAGATAAGTCCCATGACATTTTTTTTTTCCTGCCGTTTCTTTTCACTTTCTTGAAATGTTAGGATGAGCATGTAGGAGTGGAGTGTTAGGAAAAGCTGTGTTATTCACACTTGCCTCTCCACAGATCTAGGTTTGCAGTAATCAACAGAAACTTTTAAAAGATATTTCCAATGTTGTCTTTTCATACAAGAAATGACAGACAGGCTTAGTCACTGAAAGAAAAAACACAGAAGTGTGAGGAAGTGTGTGCATGCAGACAAGTCAGGCTTACAATGCTCTGTGGGTGGTGTGTAGGGACCAGTACCTCTGGAGAGGAAATTTGGAGGTCTGTATTAGGAGGGGAAAGAGTCCATCATGCATGGCTACTTATTGACCCCAAAGTCATAAAAAACAGGAGCTATGAGAGTGATGAACTAAGCTGGGCCATACTTCCCCTGCTCATGTCAAAGCACCCTCATGCCAGCTCTGATTCTCAACACAACTGATTGCAAAATGAGGCCTCTGGTGACAGCAAGGATGAGAAAGAAAAAGGTATTGCTGCCTGAGAGCTGTATTTGAGGACTCAGGAAGTGTGTTTTTCACAACACCAGGAACGAAAACCTTTTGCACTAAAAATAGCTAACCAAACAGAAGCTCTATAGTAGCTTGCATGTGTAGTAAGAAATAGTGTATGTTGGTATCACTGCACCATGCCTGGGTGGCACAACCTTATATTCAGTGAGTCTAGGGGTTCTTCCTTTGCTCCTAATGCAGAGCATCATCCACACTGTGTTTAATCATACTGCTCATCTTGGCACCAGGCAGAGGAGACCAGATACTACTGCTGCTGCCCTGAGTGATTCAAGCAGTGTCTGGTTCATCAAAACATTAGCATTTTCCTTGAGAATTTCCATACTTAGGTTCTGCTGTGATTTTCCCAAGGTACCATTTGCTGATGTGCTGAACTCTGGAAGGAAAAATCGGACTTTTCCTCCACACAGCTTGCTGGGCTTTTTTGACCTTGATGCTTTTTATGTAAGGTGTGAAAATCTGGCTCTGTCCCCTCTGTCATCAGTGCAGAAAGAAGATTTCTTTCACCTGCTTGCTTATTACACAGACTGTTCATAAATGCTGCCCTGACTCAGATGTTCTGGGTTAGGTAGCAAGGGAAACTGTTCTCAGCTGTGTGCAGCTCTCTTCTGCCTCCTCTGAACCTGAAGAGCTGCAACGATGACATCCCTTATTTCATTCTTGCTGGCCCAAGGATGAAGAGTTAAACTGTTCTAAATGCAGATTGAGTCCCACAACATAAAAACAGCTTCACGTCTTCTGGATGAACGTGTATGGATGTGAGCTCTTTGCTCAGGGAAAGCACTCATGGGTTTCAGCCTATGGACTCCCCTTCAAATAGAGTGGAATGGGAATTTGCATGAATAGAAACAGCTGGATCAAGCTCTCTGTAAGTAATTAACACACAGGAGAGACAGTTGTGCTTGCACTTTATCAAGCCTCTTGGTAAGATTATGCACTCCAGATAATTAATCATTACATTTCCCTATACACATAATTACATCCACTTTCTTGCTCTCCCACCTCCACACATATAAACAATTCATATGCATGTATTTACAGAGTAATTACAGAGTGTGTATGCTGTGATTAAAGGCAATATAAACTGTGTTACCCTAATTACAAGAACAAACAAAACCCAAATACCCCAAACAAATGGAAGCACAAGCAGGAAATGGCACAACTTCTTTAACTGGATCCAAATCCTTTCTATTCAGAATACTAAAAAGAAGGAAAGAAGCTCAAATAATCTGTGCTATGTGCATGGCACAAAAACTGAGAGTGCCAGCCAGCCCAGCAGGTCCCTTGATTGTAAATTATTTAACATATGGGACATAAATCAGAAAGCAATATTACTTGAGACAAGATGAAAGAAATGCTGCATCTCAAAGTTAGAGCACATTCTGCACCGTTTGGGCTCAGTTGTCTCCCACCAGAGAAGAGTAGCTCCTGTAGACGTAGTTTCAGTGGAAAATACCTGCATCCTACATGAGGTGAACCAGGGCATGTTTACCTTTGAAAATCTGTGCTGGCTTTGTTTACATGAGGTGATCTGGTGCGGCTCTTTCACAAGCAGCAGCACTGTTCCCTCCTCCTTAAGCCTCACATCACCCCGTGATGTTTTGACATATGAGCTGTGTGTTTTCTACGGCAGACTGCTCTGATACTTTTCTTCAGAGATTTTTGGCTCAATGCGCTCCAGACTACTGGCAAATGAAGTAGTTCTGTGGGAAAGGGGAGAGTGGGATCAAACAGTCGTTCTGTATTTTCTTCTGTTTTTTCCTTGTGATTCATCTTTTTGCCTGGGCTTCATGAGACAGAATAGTAAGAGTAGCCAACAAGAAGGAAGATGATATTGAAAGGACACATTTCCTAGATTTATTTTGTCCGGCACCAAATTGCTTAGAAAGTTACTGCTTCAGTTTTGCCAGCTGAAAGTGAGTGGTGAGACCACATTTGCAGCTTTTGGCTGACAAACACTGCTAAGAGATGATACTTTTCTTTAGATCTAAGAGTGGCCATAGACTGATGGTTGGTTGTAGTTTTTATTCATTACTGGGGCAACTGAGAGGGCCTGTACATGTCCTATATACCCTAGCATTGTCCATGGGTTCAACAGAAAGGGCTGTGACCTTCATATCTATAATACCAGGCAATTTGCTGTAAGGTCTGACAGAACAGGCCCTTGACACCAGCTTTGGAAGCAGGTCTGACCTGCTTTCTGCAACAAGTGGATGTCTAGGGTCCATCATCTCCATGGATGTCAATGGTATTGTCCTCTGCTATTTGTACTGGGACACCATGTGTATTGTGCTGTGCAGTCTCTTGACACGTCTTTGTAGTGCTGCCTTTTTGCTTTGAAACGTTTCCTATGTTAATGTCTCGGAGGAATTTAGTATGCTTAGTGGAAGTCCTAACACTGAGAAAGAGATAAAGAAGCTATGGGAGGTGGCAGGGGAGGGACAGAAGTGCAAAATCCTAGGAACACTGAAGAAAAAGTATGGCATGGCAGAGGACTGACAGGGAAGAGAGAGAAGATACCAGACAGAGAAAGGGCAGAAATTAAGATACACAGATATGCTGGTGGCACAGAAGTAGGAGTGGTCCTAAGCTGTCATAACATGCTTATTGATGGAGAGTAGAAAGAAACTCGGAGTCCCAGCATCCCTGTAGTGCCCAACAAGAGGGAGCTAAACACCCTGGCGTCTTGTAGCAGTTGGCTGATGTGGATGGCAGAGCCTGCTACAGATACTCTCTTACATTATATCAACATGAGTCTGTGCAATAGCGCTCCCCACCCTCACCCTGCTTGTGACATTGCTGGGGGCCTTTGTAGGAGCCTTATTCTGGCATTTACTTTGTCTCTGCAGCCTTCCAAGTTAGTTCAATGTAGTTGTAACAGCACAATTTCCCAGCTGTTTAAGAAGACAAAATGATCTTCTCCCTGGTCACCTGAAATTCAGAGCCTGGCTCGACCTTCCCGCAGACCATTCGGCTTTGGATCACCTCAGTGCCAACCCTAACCTTTCAGTGTCTGGCTTGAGTAAAAGTGTCTTAATAATTAATACACAAGCTGTGAAATGAGATTGATGCCAGGTGGGTTGAAATCGTGCAGCCTGTGAGGTGAAACGTTGCGCTGTGTAAGGCTGAACGTGTTGATGCTGTTTGGCCCTGTGGCACAGAAAGAAAAGGTAGCTGTGTCCAATTGAAAGTATGCCTGCATGGAAACTCTGTCCTGTTTGAGCTGGAGAGGTGATTTAAGCTGGTACTGTGTCATTATCTGAAGTGCAATTTAGCCAGGAAACAAACCTGCACTTACAAAAAGAACTGGAGGATCTTTAATTATCACAGCAGGTCAGGACCTCAGTTTTAAAACTCATCAGGAAAGCATTTGCCCTCTGACATCATGCTGAGTCACTGGTGCAGCAATGAGCGCGGAGGAAAGAGAAAGTGTGTGGTATGTCAAATGACAAGACCTCTTCTTACAGAGATCCTCGGTCTAGAGGGAGATAGGGACCATTCATGATTAGTAGTCTGCATTACTTCAAAGCAAATTCGTTGGTCAGGTAGAGTCACTTGTAGCATTTTTAATGCTTTCAAAGTGTTTGATAACTGTTTGTTTGTTCCTCAAGACAATATGTATTGGACACAGTGCTTGTTGCTCTGTATAGCTTTCCTTTGCCAAGTATGGATTTATTTAGAGTGCAGATTTTTATTCGAAAAGTGTTATGAAGCTCTTTGCATTCCTCGATGCATAGGGACAGTTGCCTGTGCTTGCATACCAATACCTTGTATAATAAGTTTGTAGTGAGTAAATTAAAAAGGAAGTAAGGTCACCTTCAAGCTTGCCACAATACCAGGAGTGAACATCGTGCAGAATTTGTGTTGCAGTGTCTTTGCTGAGGTGGTGCAATCTTTTGCCAAATGGGTTAAAGTATGGCAAAGGCCCAGGCTTAGATCAAATTGACTTGTTGGGGGAGTAGACCAGGCATAAGATAAACAGACTTGATATGCAAAGAGAGCAAGGGCCCCAGGTGTCAGCCTGGACAGATAGATAACTTGTGCTCACAGTTATCCTCGTGGTCTAAATTACACACACATTTCATACAACCGCATATACTAACCAGGAATTATGTCAGCTGCAGACAAAGCAATTAGGCTAATTTTCTCACTGCGTATGGCATGTCAGCAGCTGGCAAACTATTTGCAGGAGGGCTCCTAAAAGTGCTAACATTAGCCAAGTTATTGTCATGGATAATCAGAGATCAGTTTCCTCACATTGCCAGTGAAATGTGCAGTTCAGTTATGCTTTGAGAGGGGGAATTTCATTGCAGCAAGAAACCTTTTTCTTCTTGGAAGGATACTGTGATAAAATAGTTTTCCTCTGATTGGTGAAGGACTTCCTTACCAGTGTTAACTCTGGTATCTGAGAATAATAGCTAGAATTTATTTCACCATTAGTTGGCTAATCCCCTCATTCCTTCTGCAAAATACAATTTTCTCACTGTTTTGTCACCTAAAGTGTATGGCTTGAATTAAAAATGCTGACCTGTTGTTCTATCAGCCAAAAAGTTCATGACATTTGTAAGTCTGATGCTAGGTGAAAATATCCCTTTCCCTCTCTTCTCAGTTCCCATATGGCTAATGGTGTTTGGTTCACCCCAATTAAAGGAAAGTGGAGAGAAATGTTGAGAAACGTGGGCGCGATGCACAGCTGCTCTGCACGTGTTTTGTGTGTTGTGCTGCTACATTTGAAAGGCATTGCTGTGGAAAAGAGAAAGTTTGTGGGTTTAGTAGCATATACAAGTCTTGTTCAATTAACTCTGAATGTGCATGGGGTGAGCGGACACCTTACCTCATGGCAAACACTAGACTGTGTGGAAAAAGCAGGTGGTGTGTTTTGCATGCTTTGTAAGAGACATCAGAGGCTTTCAAAGAGCCTCCCGTGAGCAAATGGCTGTGTTTTGTTTCAGCTTTGTACATACTCTACCAGGGGCTGCTGGAGGCAGCTGCAGCTGCCAGGAGAGTGGTGGTAGGCATGGGCAGGGGCTGGTGGGCAGGGAGGAACAGTGCGGAGCGCAGCCAGGAGGGTGGTGAGCAGCAGTGAGTCGCAGGAGACAGGAGCACAGAGAGGTCTTTGCACAGCTTCAAGAATCCATCCAGAAATGCTTTTTGGGGTTTGTCTTCACTGTAGGCCTTCCTCGTTAGGCTTTCGAATGTAGCGTCCAGCGCTGCGACCATGACTCAGTCCATGCAGCAAACAGTTCCCACCTGGTGCTGGGTCTTTGTTGGTAATGAAAATTGCAGACCTGGGCACTCAAAATGCAGAATAAGCAGGCTGAGCTCCTCAGTGGCTGTTTTCATATGTTTTGGGTGATGACTTGCCAGTTGCATTGCCACCTCCTATCCAGCGTTGTCTGACATTCACATACCTGGGGTCTTGTTAGATGATGGGGCAATGTACGAGGAGGTATGCTGCAAGCCCCAGCCAGGGAAGGCATGTCATGCAGAGAACGCCCAAAGGAGAAGGCTGTATAAATTACTGCTTTAAAGCCAGGCAAGGAGAGATCATAAAACACAAGCTCAGAAAACTTAAGGTTTAAGGTTGTGTCTGCAATGGCAAGATAACATTAATAGAAGAGGATTTTCACCTTGTTTCAAAGGACTTATCCAGGAATTTACACAAAGGGCCAAGCTCATCTCTGTTGTAGTGCCATTGGTCTCAGTGCTGCTGTTATAAGATAATGGTTGCTTGGGCTTCTTGAAATGGATTTGGGAAGGAAAATAAAAATACCACCAGGTCCAGCAAGTATACCTTCAGCTGCAACACTGTATTTGAAAAGGTCTGTTTGTCATCCTAGCTCTTATTTTTCTCATGGTTCTTTTGATCTTCAAAGGACTTTATAGGTATTGATTAATGTCAGAGCAGACGTGTAAGGTAGATGTGGTAAGTCTGACCTCTGCTTCAGAGGCTGGGAAATTGAAACAAAGGAGTTTTGGCCACACAAGAAGTTGAATTGGCCACCGTGAGAGCCTGGTTATCCACCTTGGCCTCAGACCTCTCGATCATACCTCTGTCAAATAAAGTATTGTCTTACATTCTGTTCCTTGCTCCCCTAGCAAGTATTTCTTTGGAATTAATGGGCGATCTGTAGGACACTGAACTTGTTATCAATCTATTTTTAATAGAAGAAACCCAGGCTGCCGTTAGCCCAGAGTAACTGGCTAAAGTTATCAGAACCAAATTGCATCGCTCTTTCTCTGTCTATAAGGACAAAGGGTGAGGAAAAGCACATACAAAATCAAACAGAAACTGATGGGGTTAATTTGGATTTCCATTTAAAATCATCATCTGCCAGCACTTTCTTTACTGGATATAGAATAAAACTGGCTGTACAAAGGTGTGAAATATGCACAGAATGATCTATCTCTACTGAACTGTGCAAGCAGTTATGTTGTGATAGATAATGAGAAACACACTGAAGTTCATGTGGGAACTGGTAAAGAACCAGAGAAAAATTTGCAGGGAGCTGGCTTTTGTTGGGAAGCAATTTTACAATGACCTAAACTGAATCTTATTCTTTTATGTAGATGCAGTTAGGGGGAAGGAAAAAAAAAAATGAAAATGGGTAGCAAAGTCAGTGTTCAGACTTACTATTTCCGAAGAGTTGCTGGCTTTGAAACATAGCTGTATTTTATTTAAAAGAGGGAAAATGAGTCAAAATACATCATCTATGGCATTTAGACAGTTTCCTGGAGAAATGTTATATAGCTGTTAGCCTTCCTGGTAAAAGTAGAGGGGCAGACATGAGGTCACTTCACTTTGGAAGTTTTGATGTTACAAAATGGACAAATTGAGGACGCCAAGGGGTATCTTCCAAGCAGAACTTTTAGCTGGTAATACACCTGTAAGTTTTGCCAGACAAAGAAAGATACTGCTCCTGCTCTGTGGAATGTCAGTCCTAGGGTAGGTAGTGTTTAAAAATTATGTTTCTTAAACTGAGGCACCCTACAAATATTTATAATTTCATCCTGCAATTAAATTAATGCTTAGAAACAGCAAGTGCAAGTCTTTCCTTTGACTTTCCTTTTTAAGGCTCAGATGAGTATTTGGTGAGTCCAAACAATCTGCAGCCTGCACATTATATCGAGTACTTCATGTGTTTTGCGAGGATCCAGGCTATGGCACAGCAGAATTACTTGAAACTAATTTTAACAAAACATTTAAATTTTAAAATAATTGGGATAAATCCTGACTGGTCTGATAATGGTGGAGAGATCTCTCTTAAAGTGGTGATTCAAAGCAATGCTTCTTTATAATCCATGCAAAACTTTGAAGTCAGAAGTAGTGGAAACTTATATATAAGCTACAAGTAATCCTATAAATGTCTTCAGGTTTTATAACCCACAGTAGTCTGTGAGGTTTTAACCATATTTACAGGAACTGAATATATTTATTGGCAGGATACTGTACAGCTAAATGTATTTAAAATTTGGTAGTGTAATACGTTCATTCATTCATTCAGATATGGTGATGAGATATCTGGATTTAATAATCACATTCCCAGCAATCACAATTATAAAAGTTATGCCAGAGATAATCATGTGAGGCAGAAATAATTCCCTGTTGCTAACTGAATTTTAACTGGCTTTGTATCATTAAAGTTGAAAAATATTAATTTAATGCCTTTCCCTAACATTTATTTCTCTGAGAACCTTTTCTTTTTTCTCCCCCTTTTTCTTCTGTTTTTGGGAAGTACTAAACAAAATGTATTATGTTTTATTAAGGGTATTAGGGATGGAGAGTATAGCTGAATGCAGTACCAGAGCAATGCCAATGATAAAGTATAATCTCAGCATAAAGAGGTGCCTTCGTTTTGGAATGAATGACATGAAAAAAAAAAAACAAACCATAAACCCCCAGGTTTTTCCTTCAGAGAAAAAAATCTTAACAATGTTAAAGGGGCCATAAATTAAAATGACCTTACAGATTATGAAAGGGAAGGAATTATTCAAAAAAATGCTCAAAAAATATGTTGAGTATATCTTGGTAAAACTGAATTAAATGTAGCTTTTCTTTTAGTGCCCATCCTCCTGTTTCACAACACAGAGTAAGAGATATGTGGATCTTCAAAAAAGATGATGGGCATTTGAATCAGAGCACACACATCAGCTTTCTTCCAAGGGTCTGGTGATTTAAAGGGTCACTATGAAGTAAATATCATCTCTCGTTTTTTTTGCAGAGCTGATGTTTGGTTTGTCCCGGGTCTCACAAAGAGCTAACGCCAGAGGCAACTTGCTGTAACCATTTGAAGGCAATTTGGAGAGTGTAAATGTGCAGCATTTTTAAATAAACTTTCAGTGTGATTGAGCAACCTCTGATATTCCATCCCTCTTCAGGGCAGTGCCAGTCACATACTTCACTTGATATTGTGTGAATTACTAATGCAGACATTTCAGTGATGAGATGCTTTAGTGAACTACTACACCAGGGGTGCAGAGAGGCAGGGATGGATAAAGAAGTGCTCTATCTCCTGGAGCTCACAGGAGCTCCTCTGAGGGACCTCTTGCCTTCTGAATACAAATCTTACTAACCAATTCTGCTTCCATGCATTTTCTTTTTCCTTTTCTCCAAGCAGACCCTGCACTTGTGAGCCCAAAATGCCAAGATCAAGAAAAGATGCTGGGACACTCAGAAAAAAAACCCTACCTCAAACTGCACAACCATCACAACCAACAGAAATCTCTTATTAGTATAGAAACCTCTCTCTTTCTCAGATGTGCATTTTGTTCTTCCTGCTGAAGCTCATTTCAGAATCTAACACAAATTTAAAGAAAAGAAGTGGGAAAAATACCGTTTTCCCTCTTTCATCTCAGGAACACACTGCAACTATTTTATTCCAATCTGCCCCAATTTTGAAAGGGTCTTTCCCTCCAAGTCCATTCTTCAACACCTGATCTTTGGTCCCAGATGAAAACTGATTCTGTGCTCAGTACTTGGTTGCTAAGTGACCCATGCAAAATCTCTGCGCCAATTTTCCTTCTTTTGTATATTTGACCACGAACAAGAGAATCAGGTGGGTAGAAGATAGATTTCATTCATATGCAAAATTTTTCTAAATGCATAAGCAATTTTTCTGTACTTCTTTCAGGACTGGGAAGGAAATAATTTACACTGCAAAATCTCCAACTACTGGACAAAGAATGCAGGAGAGTGGAAGCCTAGCTGCAAAACAGGGCTAATATGTGACAAAGAGAAGCAGAACCAAAATACTGACTCAGCAAGCCTTTTGTTGTCCTTACCTGCAGAGGTCTAACTCAATTTCAGTGGAAAGAAAAGATCATAAAACTGGGAGGACAGTTAAAGCCCTACTTTCTCTTTCTAGATGGACAGCTGATTGATAAATGACTGCTGAATTTGCCTGTGTGCCCTGATTTTTAAAAAAGCTTTGCACCAGGGATAGCTACTGAGGCAAGGGAGCTGATTCAGTTTAACTAATGACTTAATGAATTGGCTTGAGGCAAAAAGAGCAGATGATGAAATCAACTGATAGTATGCAATTTGGTATTTTTCTTCAGAGTGGATTTGAGCTGTCTCTTTCTTTCTTGTTTAAGAACTTCATCTGTGGGAGAATACTAGTTGACATGATCTAGATGAGGATTAAATTTGTGTTGTCATAAATTGGGCTGAAACCCTGTTGCATGAGCATCAGAGGCTTCCTATTGACCCTAGTGGGAACTATCACCAAACTCTTGTGCAGTTTGAGAAGTGTCATAACACGGAACTCAAGAAAAGATTGGAAGAAGTGCTGTTTTGTGGCAGGTGGTAATCCCACATCTACAGACTAGCGGGGCTCTGTCTCTGTCTTCTGGGCTGACTTTGCTCCACAGCTGTAATAAATTCTTGCAGTGTTTGTTGAACAGGCTGGCTTTTCTCACCAAATAACTCCAAGACAGCCAACAAAGGGGACTTTCCTCCCGACCAGGCAGTGGGTGCTGGTGGGTAATGGAGCCCACCTCCCCTGGGCCACTGCCCGCACCTCCCTGTGGAAGGTGACTTTTCCCCCAGATCTGCTGCCTCTGCCACTTGCAGAGACCATCCCAGCTTTTGCAGTTCAGTAAAAGAGGTTTACCAAGTGTAAGCAGTAGATCTGTGCTCATTTTGTTTAAAACAGAAAGCGCTCACACAATACCTCAGATAGCAGGCTCCAAGAAGGTAGCGACACAAAGCAAGGGTGGCAGAGGGGCAGCGACCTGTAGGTGTGCTTGTAGCCAGGAGATGATGTGTGTTCACAGCCTCAGATCATGCTGAGCTGCTGTGCCTCTGTCAAGCCAGCTGTAAGCAATACTATGCTCCAGTAGGACCTGAGGATTAAAGGACCATCTGCAATGCAGATCAGATTGTCTTCAGGGAACAGAAGAAGTCACGAAGTAGGATCAGATGCAAGCTCTGGTGGTCAAGAGGGCTCTTCTGTGGTCTCCATATGAGAAACAGGACTGTCACCTGAGTTAATTCACTGAGCAGATTTATCATTACTATTTGTCCCCTATTTTATTAAAAAGGGCAATGAAGCAAAACACTGCCAAAATGCATTGTATTACCAGAACATTGTCACAGAATTGCCTTATAATGGGAGTCGACATCTGAGCCAAAGCACTATGCTTTTCTTCAATAATACATTGCCATCAGTACTTCTCCCTGCAGAGAAGCTGCATCTTCATGATCCCATGACAAAGGAGATAGCCTGGCACAGAGACAGTGTCATCCTTGCTCTGAATCACACAGACCCTTTTAACCAACAGAAAAAAATAGCTGGATTACTTTGTTTTTCTTCTTTTTAGATGTGGGGCACAGCTGTGTAGATTGTAGGCAACAACTGCCTGCCCTGATGTGGCACCCTGCACAGCAAGAAAACTAAATATTGTCACTTCTTTCCTTCATTCTGAGCATTGGCTTGTGCATTTGGGAGCACTGATGTACATCTGCCCGGTTGTGAAACACCCACTGGATCCCAATGCTGGTCTGACACTAGGACTGCAGAAGGGCTTGGACTAGTGATTTACGGTTGATGTCTTTCAGTAGTGAATCCCTGGGCACTGCACACCTTTAAATTAAGTCACACGGCTCAACGTCTCCCAGAAATTTGCTTGCGCTCTGGAGGGGGGTAACTTTTCAGTCATAAAGTTTTATTGCCGCTATGGCTTTGATGCTGCTGTCTGGCAGAGCCTGAAGACCCCAACTGCATGACGATGACTGTAGATTATGATGAGCCAGTTAACATCCAACAGTCTTTCTGGAGCAGGTGTCTTAGTGCTGATGTCTGTTGGGGGACAGGAGGGAGGGTGGAGAATGAGGCAGTGTTTTTGGGTGGGAGGCCCAGAATACATTTAGTTCACAGAAGAATCCTACAGGTGAACTTGGCAGTCAACAGTCTAAAAAGAAGATGCTATCATGTCCAAGGAAGAAAGAAAGGTTCTTTTCACCGCGTGCTTTACACCTGCAAGTTCTCCAGTTTATACAAGCTCCAGTGAAAGTGCAGCCTTGATCCTTACTAGAAACAGAAAGGGCTGCACTGTAACAACAGCCTTATTCTCAGTGGGGGAAATATTTTTTTCATGCTTCTCCTACCAAGAGTTTGCCAAAACTTTCAGACAAATATGAAGGTAGAACTTCTAATATTAGCCTAGTTGTGTTTTCTTGCATATCAATTCTGGTTTTCATTAAAATTGAAATAACATTTTTTTATTGGGATATGTGACACTTCCTCATAAGCATCAACAAATCTTATTTATAACTTGTAAATTATATATTTTTAAGGAGAATTTTACTTCTGTGACTCACTTTTTAACATTACTCTGCTGTACCAGCTGGTCGAACAAAGAGCATGATAACAACAAAGAAATACTATGAGTTGAATATAGATGTTTTTATGTTAACTTAGGCCTGAGTGGAAAGCCTACAGGAGATACTGCACAAATTACATTTTTAAGTTCACTTTGGCAGATTTGAGAAATTTGAGCAAGCTTTGCAATTCTTTTGCATTCATCCAAATTTTACCTGAGCTGTAGCTTATAGTCTAAAAATAAAAGGAAAAAAGATTGTCTGAGCCACTAGAAAATTAGACTGGATTCAAGTCTGCACTGTAAGAACCAATCCCCAAAGTATTAATGACCTCTTTTGCAAAGAAATCAGTGGAAGTGAAGCACCTACATACCACTGCGGTTCTGTGTATTAGATTTTCTCTTGCAGTGTCTTGTTGAGATGTTTACACAAGTGTGGAACAACAGCAGAGAAATAGGGCGATATTGTACTAATTTTCATGCAGCATGAACAACAACAAAAGTTTATTCTTGAACCATCTATATGCTGGCCTCCCAAGCCAACAGTTGAAAACCAATGGCAAAATTATGTATGTCAAATACAAAACAAGTTCAGCTCCTGAGAAGGCGCATGAGAGATTTCTCCTTTCAGTTGGTATTTCAAACAAATAGATAAATAAATAAAGATGATACAAACCCCACAACACCCACTGATTCTCTTTCTCCCTTTTCAGACTCAGGTTATTTAACAAAGTGCTTGATATAAACAAATATTACATATGCATACATATAAATGGTTGTTGTGTTCTCTCTCAGGCTTGTTTGCATAATTTTCTCTGCAGGTAGAATATGTGGCAGTCAGAGGAGGCAGCTGAAAGGTGGCTGAGTTGGACGCCCAGCTTGAACACAGGTTTGTTTGGTCTGGCTGAAGGACGGCTGTGCCACCGCACACGCCTCTCCAGTGGGTGCTCCCTTCCAGTGCTGTTTGGCATGAGTTGAGAGCACCCCACAACACACCAGGGACAGGGAGGTGGGGAAGGGGACTGGAGCAGTCATAACACCTCTCTCTCCTGTTCTAGCAGCAGGGAAATAGCCATGAAATGGGATCGGTTGTTTACATCCCTTCTACATCTTCTATCTATTTCCAAAGCAGGCTCCAGAGATACTATTTACCAGAAGAGTAAAATGATCCCAGCAGTGAGCAGGGGAGGAAGGGTCGCTGGATGAAAAGCCACCTATAGCAACGCGTGTTTGCATGGGGAGTGTCAGCCTGGAAAGGTCTAACAAAAGCCCTTTACTGCTTTTGGGCTTTTACTTGGCAGGAGGCTGTGGAGGATATTAAGCAATCACTGCTGTGTATATATGCAATATAAATGTGGAGTATTCAGGGCACTGCCTGTGACGCCAGATGTTCACAGCTCTTCTCTTTGCTTTTCAGTAAGGGTTTCCCATGCTGTACAACTGTTTATGGGCTTTGCTCACTTGGTGTTTGGGCGTCCCTGCTGTGCCTAACTTCTGCTAAGGCGTTAGGACAACTGAGATGTCTTGAGGACAGAAGTGCCTCCCCAGTGCTTATACTGAGAGAAGGAAAGTTAAAAAGAAAAAAAAAAGTGAAATAATACTCTCCAAATCCAAACCCTTTGATCACCAAAGAATCTGAGATTCTGTGGATATGAAAAAGTGAAAAAAAATACTGTAGAAAATTGGTGGCACTAACTGTAAGTGACAGGAATGGGGAGCTTAAGTCTCTTCAAGTTTCCTCCCTTGCATAGGATTTGCTCCATGCAGAGCAGAGTGGATGTTGCTTTGGCATCATTTCTGTACTCATAGGACCTAGGTGGGACAGACTTCCACCCACCACACTGATTCTGCTGGGTCAGGGACCTCTTTCTTGTCTTCAGACCTTGAGAAATCCTAAAAGGGGGGTGGGCTGGGGAAGGTGAAGTTGCTCCTGTAGGAGAGACACCATGGCAAACAGCTTTACTAGTGTGTTTTGCTGAGTGTTGGGTTTGTGTCAGCTTCAAAAGCAGTTTCTGCTGGAATGGACTGTCCAGCTGGTAGGAAAGACAGTGGGAGGATGTGGGTGTGAGTGATTTGTGCTGCATTTATAATTAGTCTTTCAGCTAACAAACTTTCCAGTGTTAATTAAGCCTGTGAATCTGTTTGTATGACAGGAAGTGACAGCCATTCCCACTTCATGCGGGGGCAAGCATTGTGGGGTGGTAAAGGCATCCAGACATGAAACTATTGAAGCAAGTGATTTATTTTTCAAGGGTACTGTTGCCTTTGATCGTGTGAAAGCCAGGCTGTTCTTCCACAGTTTTCTGTGCTCATTGTGTCATTTATTTACACACACACACACACATATTTCTATATATATCTAAAATTATAATTTTA
>VZSZ01000374.1:256-24542 GCA_013398815.1 Ibidorhyncha struthersii | reverse complement strand
AGAAGAGTGGCCAGCAGGTCAAGGGAGATGATTTTGCCCCTCTACTCCACTCTTGTAAGACCCCACCTGGAGTCCAGCTCTGGAGACCCCAATATAAGAAGGACATGGACCTGTTGGAGCAGGTCCAGAGGAGGGCCATGAAGATGATCAAAGGGTTAGAGCACCTCTCCTATGAAGACAGGCTGAGAGAGCGGGGATTGTTCAGCCTGGAGAAGAGAAGGCTTCAGGGAGACATTACAGCAGTATGTTAGTACTTAAAGGGGGCCTACAAAAAGGTGGTGAGGGACTCTTTATCAGGGACTGTAGTGGTAGGACGAGGCGTAATGATTTTAAACTGAAAGTGGTTAGATTTAGATTAGATATTAGGAAGAAATTCTCTACTGTGAGGGTGATGAAATGCTGGCACACGTTTCCCAGAGAAGCTGTGGAAGTCCCATCCCTGGATGGCCAGGCTGGATGGGGCTTTGAGCAACCTGTTCTAGTGGGAGGTGTCCCTGCCCATGGCAGGGGGGTTGGAACTAGATGATCTTTAATGTCCCTTCCAACCTAAACCATTCTATGATTCTATGATTCCCATATTTCTCCCATATAATTGCATCTCATTCCTGCCTGTTATATAGTTTATACAAAAAACAGTAAAAAAAAAACCTCCCCAGAACTNGATCGGCTGCATACAAGGGCTGCATCTGCTCTGCTTTATTCCCACAGACAGCAAGCTGCCCACAGAGACCACACCTCCTCCCACTCCTCCTCCTGTTCAATTTGCTGAAATGCTGCCCAAAACGAACCACACAAAATAGTCACTGAAGTGCTTTTTCAGTGTGGCCCCATTACCCACTTCAAAAAGGGTATTTGTTGCCTCCTGGTTCAGGGTTGCAGGGCATTAGCAGCGGTGTCTTCGGTTGTTTAACTAATTTGTCAACTGGCCAGTGCATTCCCAAGACAGCTGGCAACACCATAACAGACCCCTGCTGTGATTTGATCCATCTCATCCCTGCGATGGATGAAGATGAGAAAGGAATTAAAGAACTCCTGTCCGGGAAAGAAAACCTCTCTTGTTTCTAGGGGATTTGTTTTCATTGGTTCTGAAAAATCTATTACTTCTGTCTTTTAAGTAATTCCTCTGCAGAGATGCTATTTTAATAAAGCTCCACAAAATGGCTGCAGCTAGAGGGAAAAGTATGTATGTGAAAGTGGCTTCAAAGGGATATGCTTTTATTATGAGCCTTCCCTTCTCTCCCTCTGATTTCATTTTCTTTTGTGCTCTGGGTCACTCTTGGTTTGTTTCTAAATTTATTGTCTCCCCCTCCTCCCCAATGTAAAAGAGATGTAACACAGCATCCAATTTATTTGGAAACCCATTGTTTCCAGGGAAATCTGAACACAAATATCCTGATGCTTTGTACTGGATCCTTGGAGGAAGGTGAATGCACGGTGCACATGGGATGTAACTCTTCCCGTGTGAAGCATATCCCACCGACTGCAAGGTTCATTTTCCTCTTCTAAATGCCTTCTTTAGTAAAGCTAATATCTGTCTGTGGTGAGAATTGTGTGTATCTTTCAAAGGAGGTCCTGCTGTGCAGCCATGAGTTAGACAATGAACGACTGTGAGAGACGTTCCTTGGCAGTTGCATGGAGCAGGGAGTGAGCCATGAACCTGATATGTATTTGATCGTCTGTGTGCTGAGCCTGGAGAAACTGAAGGATTTTGAGTCACCATGATCCCATGGTTTGCTCAGTGGGTCAGCTCACTGGGGCTGGCTTGGTAGCTTTTTCCATGTAACCGCTGTGTGAGAGCCAGCCACGCTGAAGCAGCTGGGGTGGTAGTAGAAGAAGAAGCTGCAATGATGAAGTCTTCTTCGCTTGTCTGTGTCTCCTTACAGGATTGTGCTGCTGCCCTCTTCTGAATAAGGAAGGCCTGGCATAGTAGTGGATGTGGCAGGATTTAGCATGCCTGATGCAGTTACTTCTCTGCCACCCTACAAAGATCCTCACCGTATTCGTGGGTGCTCCTGTCCCAGGTGCCCTGATATACACGAGGCTGTAACCAATCTCTCCCTTGGCCAGAAAGTCATTGCCGTTGGGAAGGATGTCTACAGCCTTTATTGAATGGTGGAGAGTTGTGAGAGGGATTAGCCACAGGGAAGCTCTCTGTTATTCTGAGCATTTTGTGTTGTGTATCCAGGAGAAATCAAAATGACAGCTTTTGCTCCGCCCACGTGGAGGGCTCTTAGCCATTTCTTTTGCTGCCTGCAGGGAGAAAGAGACTGTAACAAGAGCCAAAAAATCTGGTCTGGTTTTCCTGCTGCCCTCCCATTCTCCCTTAAGGGAAAGAGGATTTCACAGATATTAGACAAAAAACCCCAATTCCTTCCCAAATTGTGACAGAAATGGGAATAACAACATTTATGCTTGTGAGATGATTGCCAGACTTACTTGCTGTCTGTGATGTTTCTGCTACACCTGCTGAACTGCCCATCTCCAGGAGGTCCCAGGACAGGCAGAGGAGCAGGCCATGGCCAGAGGGGAGAAAATGCACCTCCTGCACAGCTGGAGCAGCTTAGTGAGCTGACCACTACAGCACGCTCGTGTGTTTCAGAGGCCTGATGTGCCGTGGCAAACATACATTAAGGCAAAGCAGTGTGGAATTGACAGTTATATACATTCACTTGAATCTTGATCAACCTTCTGTTTTCCTCCCTTTGCTTTCTATTTTATATGCATGCTTCATTCCTGAGAAGTTGCCTCTTCAATGCAAATAAAAATCTAAACCAGAGACAACAGGCTGCTTTATCTGAATCTGTAATTCAAATTCCTGTTAAGGCACGGAAATGTCACAGGTTCTTTCTGACAGACCACGTCTGCTCTGTGTTAGCCCTATCAAGATCCAACTGTCCATGAAGCTGGTCTCTTCTGTTCCTGCAGGAATACAAGAAAGGCTTGCAAAAATAAGGAAGGCTCACCTGTCAAAGGGAACTGTGAGGGATTTAGGAATACAGTTCACTTTCTGACCAGATAACATGAGACGTTTCAGAGCAACAGTGCTAGGTAGGACTTTGCAATGAACATTGTTGAGGCCAAGCACTTAATAATGATTCATTAGGCTCTCTATAAATGGTATTAGTATAAACATCATCCCCAGTGCATCCCAGAAGCTGCAAAACTTCAGGAAGAATTAGGCTTAACTCCTGAGACTTCATTTTTTCTTTCCACCAACATAAGGATTAGCAACTGCAGTGTTTGTACAGGGTTTTAGTAGGTAAAAAATAGCTAGTTCTGTTCGTGAAGTGAAACACCATGAACTGGGACAGACAGTGGCATCAAAACCAAGAAGAAGCCGTGACTGCACCTTTCTGCTTCTTTGCAGCTGTTCCAACATAACTGGAGAAAGGCAAAAATGAGGCACAATTCACATTTTTCTATTTCAGCCAGGAATATCAGCCTGTGCACAAGGGCAGTGGGTGGGAAGTGCCTCAGGATGCACCACTGTGTCTCCCCAGCATATCGATGAAACACATGAGCTTGGTAGGAAAGTGTCTTTGGTGGAGACACATGTTTCTTTCAGGGAGACACATGCATGCCCATGTACAATGGCTGGTACAGGCTGATCCAGAAGGTGGTTTTGGATGATGATGGCAGGCTGAATGAACTCAAGAGACACCACGGATATCATGTTGGAGAAGCCTGAAGATGAGACTCTAGGTGTAAATACGAGACCATGATGTACATACAGTTCAGAAGTTTTGTGGTGAAGATGATTAGTAAGAGATGAGTTTTGGAGTTGCCCTGAGAGAAAAGATAGTTTACATGCATAGGGAAGTTGTGGATTAGTATCGTATGGCAACACTATTGTAAGGCTTAGAAGTGGGAAACACCTCCCTGCCACCCTCCCCTGATAAATTTGCATCTTTTCTCTTTCAACTAACTGGCTTCCCTTTCTTTCCTCAGAAGAAAACAAGCCTGGATCTGAACCCATCATCTCACAGCACCCTCAAACATCCCTTTCTTGTGACAGCAAGAAAATGTGCCCGTGTACATGTACATAGGAGAGTAATCTGCAAAGAATTAACTTTGGCTAGTGATATAAAATAAGCTGAAAGTATTGTCCGTTTGTAGCTGACATCATTCAGTGGGTTCTCCAGGATGGACCAGAAGCCTCCACAGGTACTAAGGTGTCAGGTGGAGTGGGGATCTTGGCTCAGTGTATAGAATCATCATCCTTGGATCAAGGACTACTGGGGTTGTGTGTTTTAATTGTGATCATCACTTTCATCAAGAAGTTATTATTTATAAGTTTTTGCAGAATAAACAGAAAAACCCAAGACACCTAGTTCCCTTGTTAAGACATCTTCAGAGTAACGTGGCAAAAGGAAAACTAGTATTTATGGCAAACATTAATGAAATCCAGAGAGACCTTTTTCTAGTTTACAATACATTATTTATTAACCTTTGTCCTACTAAACCAGTAAAGCGGATCTAAACTTTCATTACAGAAATGTATGCCCTTCAAAATATTCATGGCAAAATATATTGAGCAGACATACAAACATCCATCTTCTTTCTCACATTCGCCTTCTGCGCAGAAGTACATAATTGCCATTGTTTCATTCTCCTCCCAGCTTAAACTTTTTATTTTCATCATGCACACATACGTATGTGCGTGTATATGCTTTTAAATTAATAACACTTTTCCCGAGCATCCTCACTTTCTCCTTCCATAAGAATCTCTCCATGGTCTCCTCTCAGCTAATTAGCAAGTTGTCTCTAGGTTTTCACCACTTTTTCACGGGAAGATATCTCTGTCTCAGAGCTGGGTTTTTTTTCAGTGAAGAGCCAAGTCCTTTGCAGGACTCCATGTCTCTGTGGCTCACTTGGAAAGGTCAGGGAGGCATTTGTGTTAGCCACTGGGCAGGCACATGAAAGCAGTTGCAGCTTCGGTTTGCACAGCTGTATCCACAGGGCACATGTGTCCACGTTAACCCTGAGCCTTCACACCTTTCCCTCTGTAGTCGCTTTTTTTACAAGGCCGTGATCTTATTAGGACTCTTCCTTATGCTCAACATTATCCTCCTGTCAACCCCAACAAGGTGTTCTACTGGGACGAGAAGAAAATAACATGGGCACCAGCTACTCCTATAGCAGGGCCTAAGTGCCAATTTGAATACATACATATGAACGCATACATATAAATTCCAAAACACTTTGTAAAAATTTCTAGTAGAAGGCCCACTTCACAGTATTACCACAATGTGTTTGAGCCGGTGTAATCAATTTTCCCATGCCCATTGTCTGTATGTTCTTTAACTCCAGGATGTTATCTTCTCATTACTTTGCATTTGCAACTGCTATTCACCATATAATTCACTCAGACTGATCTCAACTGTCACTACGAAATCAGTTCTATGGTCCTTTTTATTTATTTATTTTGACAAAAGCACACTGAAGGTCAACACTCTTCTTGCTTAACTGCCTGAGAACAGACATTTTCTTCTTTAGCTATGAACATGGCGTCTCTTAAAAATATACATAAACCTAATTAAATTATATTTTCCCTTAGGCTATTCAGACAATGCAAAATTAATATTAATCTCCCTTCTCCCTCTTCACCCATCCCCATCATCTAATCAAACAATTATTTTGTTGTAACACCGGGTTTGTATTCTCTCAACAAGATGCATGTTATGTTCTAATGCCCTGGGAGTCATTAAAGCTTCTTGGAAAATGCAAAACTGCGAAGCCCTCCTTCTAATGTTTTTTAATTATCTCATGTGTCATCTGATCTTGCCCAGCACTTAGCTCTATCAAATATGCAAACCCAGATTAACCTGGATGATCCTATACCCCCTCACAGTCTAGTCACAGGGTGATTTTTGTCTCCCATTGACTTTGTATTTTAATTGGTATCTTGTTATTAACAACTGAGAGTGCAATACACTGAAAGGAATATACTAGATGGCTAATATTTATTCATGTTAGAGGGGAAAGGAAAATAACTTAATCCCCAGACTTTGACATCGCTGTTATCTCACAGTTTCTCATGTTTCTTACTGAAAGAATTTAGAAATTAGCTTTTTAAAGGAGAATAGCTTTGGATAGCCAAAGCTGTAAACTTCACTTCCTTTCTTTGTTTGTATTTAGAAGGATCTTTTTGAAGTAAAACTAGTAAAATTAAGTTAAAGAGATATTCCAAAGAGGCTTGGGTTTTTGCAGATCACATTTTCTTTAATTACTTCTTAGTAATCTTGGGGAGAAGGAAAACAATTTCTTTGTCTTACAAGTTACCATATGCTCCTATGTGCAGAATATAACCACCTGGCCTCACCTTTAAAAATCTTTCACATTGAAAAAAAATCTCCAGGTGCAGGCTCTTCCTGGACTTAGGAAACTGAAGAACAGCAGGTAAGGAAGAAAACTAATTTTCTCTGGACATGTCCAAACAGGGCAAATTATTACCACATTTCCAATACATTTCTACAGATGTGATGTTGTCCACAGAAGTGTCATCAGTAAAATCATTATGAAATTAACTTTACTAATCAAGAGTTTTATCAAAAGACGCATGTGTAAGTTATTGATTCTATCTAGGCGTGAGGATTTCATGGTGAACTAGAAAGAGTTACCTGTCATATTGAATTTCTGTCTGATTAAGTGTGGGTGAGAGCACCCTCCTCAATATTAATCCAGGAAAATATTTGCATCAATAATGCATTGATGAGAAGGCCTTTGTTTTGAAAAGTCATAGTGTTACAGTAGTTTAGCCTCAGGCAGATTTTCTAGTTTGACGCTTACTGAGCACTACAAAATACATTCAGTTTAAAGTTGCTTGTATTTTTGCTTGTGCAAATAAGAAAAGGAAAATAAGAAAATAAATTTCTTTAAGTGGAGATTGCACCTAAAGGCCCAACAACAATATAGAAATCCACAGACTACTAGGTTTAATCTAATTCTCAGTTCATTAAGCTGTAAGTAGTTTTGCGTCCCTCTACATGGATGACAGTCAGCCCTGCAAGGCTGAACCTGCATATGTGTGTGTCTCTACTTTAACTGTTTTACTCACCTTAGCTTTCCCATTCTGCTCTGTGAATAAGAGCATGCGGTGCTCTTTGCTGCTTCACATAATGAATCCAGCATACAAACAGAAGTCCTGAGCTTCACAGCTACCTTTGTAAGACAGTGCATTAAAGGGTACACAAGAGGCAGCCATGAAGTTACACCTTGCCAGAGGGAAAAACCAACAGTAGGGCAGTGAGGAAAGTCAGCAGCAGTTTCTAGAAGCTGTCTATGTTTAGCAGAAGTGGTACTGCGAATCTTAAATGTGTGTTTGAGACGAAGAACATCTGCTGTGGGAACTGGAAGGGTTCTGCCTGACTGGCTGTCTCACCAGAGGTTACAGGTCACTGTCAGAGAATATGAGCTAATAAGAAGAGTTGTGATATGTGAGATTTTTCTTGCTCTTCCTTTTGAACTTTTTGTTTCTTAGAGGACTGTCTAGGAACAGGAATGGAAGCGAGCTTTTTCTCTGTGTTTGTTATGTATGTCTCTCTTTGCCCTTTTTTCTTCACAGCATTTCCCCCTCTTTCTCTTCTTTACCCCCTATCCTGGATCTGTGTCCAAAGTTGAAGCTGCTTTGAGAGGGCTGAACTGGATGCCCTACCCACCTTCCCACCCACCTTATCTGATGGATCTGTTATTCAGTGCCTTTATGGTTCTGAGATCAGAAATAGGCTGGGAGCACAGGGAAGAAACTGGGAGAGGTGGTGAGGGCCACCAAGCACCAGCCAAATGCTTTCATGCCTGGGCAGCAGTGGGGGTAGCGAGAGCTTTTCATTTAGGCATGATATGTTTAGAGGGCAGTTTCCTGGCAGTGATGGGAAAGGAATATGACAGCTTTTTTTCAGGTAGGGATAGCACTTGGGAAAAGCGTGTGGAGAAAGACCCGAAACATGAGCCGCATGGTGGTCAAACTCATGTGCATCCTGTGAGGTCTCAATAGATGAAGGAGGCCAGGCTGCAGTTAAGCATAGTGGAAAATGGCCACCATGCTGTGAATCAGACACTGGTAAATTCTCTCCATTCCCCCTGTCACCTGGGGTGGAAATGTCACTGAGCTGTTTGTGTAAGCACCAGAGGAGACTTCCTCTTGCTCTGCAGGGAGTGGGATGGACGGCTTCTGTTTCCATAAAAGCAAACTGGGGTTAAAGCAATGGAGAACAAGAGGGCAGTATTAAGAGTAAGTGAGAGGAGGGATTGTCTCTGATCTGTCATATGAAATGATGGTAATGTGGGGGCCAGTCATAAAGAAATGGTCGTCTTTCATGTTATTGGAAATTTGTCATAGAGACCTCAGGGGAATTGTAAAACAGTAAGACCTCACCCTTGCTGACACTAAAACATGCACTAAAATCCACGTTGCATGGAGTCCTTAGGAAAGCCCTTAGTAGTAGATTACAAAACAGGTTACAAGAACATCCCTGCCATGGACAAGGACTACTAGTTACATTTCCATACTGAATGGTACTTTTTGAACACCAACTTTATGGATTAGAAAGCACAGAAACCTATTTAATGTTCATAGTGTCATTAGTTGTGTAGTAATACCAAGTTGCTGACTACATTCATTTCAGAGAACAACTATGGAGTACTTCAGTGGGAACAACCCTGACATCTGTGGAAACTTCCCTTCTCCCAGGCACAATGATTTTCCCACCTAGTGGTTGATTCAATGGAGAATTGATACTGCACAGAAGGTTAATACTTTCTTTCTGATGTCATTGACAGATACAGGAAGGTTTTCTGAGGCACCAACATGAATTTTATTTCAAAAGCAATAATAAAAAATTCCATCCCTAGATCTTAAGAAACAGCTTCACTTTATAAAATTTCACGGTTATGGTCCAGAACATCACAGGCAGAATTTCCCCATTGATTCTGGGTGTGTAAAGGGCTGGAAAACAGGATTTAATTTCTCTGATCCATAAGCAACACCTTCAAGCTCTTGCAGCACCGTCAGGATGTGTGAGGATGTCTAGAATGCAAATAGATAGATTGCTGCTATATTCTGGAGTACGAATGGGCAGTGAGAAGATGGGCAGAAGGGCATATGAAAAGGAGAAACTGTTAGGTGATGTACATCGGATTAGCTACAAGATTAGCTGGCATGTTCCTGCAGCTGGTTCTGTTATTAGCTCTTCTACATCTCCTTGGCTGTGTCCAGAGAGCATTGGTCACAGCTGAGACTGGGCTGTGAAGGTCAAGCACCCAAACCCTGTGTGCAAAACTGATGTCTTCCTCTATTTATCCCAGCAGGTGATATGCTATAGATGTCAGCCTTCGTGCCTTCCCTTCACATCTCATGAAGCTGCTTTCAATTCATGCTGATATGTTAGTGGGAAAATGGAAAAGAGAAAAATACATTAACTGAAAAAAATACCAAGCACTTAAAAAAATACTCTGCATCTTTAGTCTGCAGCATACTCATGTAAGGACACCCTCGAGACTGCAAAGTGCTTTCTACAAATTGTTGAACTTATGCCTGCTCAGACCTGCGCTCCTGTGGTGGATAGGAGGGAGAAAGGAGCAGCAATGGGGAGGTATAAATCTTAAAATGCTTAGCCGCTTGTCTTTGAGGGGGAAAATCCACAAAACCACCAGACTTTATGAGTCCCTCTCCCTTTTATGAGCATAGTGTCGGCAAGAGATGCTTTGGATTATGACTCTGAATCTTGTCTTACATTTTACATTCAAGAATTCCTATGTGACATGGCAGGATGCCTGTCTTGAGCACTGGCCTAATGTTCCCTGAAGTACTGGAAACAGTTTCCACAAAAGTCAGAGCCCTTGGAGGTGTGTGCAAACCCTACGCTGTGGGGTCTGAGACTGAGCAATCCTGTCTGCTTAGCTGTAACAACAGTTTGTTGTTGCAGTATAATTTATGACCAGGCTGGTGAAAGTGGTTTGGAAGAGTACTGTTACTAACTACTTCTGCTAATGCTCAACATGGTTGAACTGAGGTAGGGTATGATCATGTGTGATGTTATGCTGTAGCTCTGAGATGGCAATAATTGTTATGTGTAGGAGGGACAAGCAGGGGGGGAGAAAATTCTTTCCCTCGACCAGCTGTGCCAGGAGCAGCACATGTGACTGTGACTATTAATTCTTCCAAGGGTATCTGGGAACTTCTTATGGAAAGCATGTTACTCTGACAGCAGTTTGTGCTACGTAAAAAGTTAAGACGTTCCTTTTAGACTCATCTGTTTTAAAAACCACTTCTTTTCTTTCATCTCTGTGTTTTTACCTGCCCCCTTCCCTCCCTGGGAGTGCATTTCTGTAACTGAAGGAGAAGTCTTTTGCATTGGCAAGAAAGGCAGCTGCTGACATGGAGTCTTTCTGGAGGGACAGAATCTTATTTGTTGATTCTAAGTTTGTCCTTTCCAGCTACAAAATAAATCAGTCTCATGCTGTGTAGCTGTTGAGGTAAGACACTTCAGTGTAATACGTGAACGCAACTTTATGTATGAAAATGGCATACCTTGAAAATCAATTTCATGCCAAAATGGGGTGTTGATCATTTTTACTTATTATATTTATAGCTAAGGCACTAAAGGGCAAACCACAGTATGTAATTTGGCAGACATTGGTCTACTGCATGTGCATATAGCCAGTTAATTATATAATGTAGTTTGCAATGCTAAATGTACTGTTCAGGTCACGTCAGTGCTGATAGCTTGTGTTACAGGCTGCAGGATGGCATTTGTATTACAAGATTAAGATTAATCCACAAAATTAAGACAGGTTCACAACTGCAGCAATTGGTTTTGAAATGATTTATGGAGAACATATTATGTCATTTTCTTCAGTAATGATATTGTTCCTCCTTCCTTTATACTGCATAAAAAATGTCAGGACATGGGTGCGTGAAAAAGGCATCATTACTGTGTAGTATATCTTAAGCAGCAGTGAGAAAGTATGTTGTGACTAAAATGCTTGTGGTGGTCAGGCTGGGAAAACAACTTGCACACAAGAAGAAAAGGAGCCACATTCTTGGTACTCTTGAGTAAGAGAACAGAACTGTGCATTTAACTCTTCATAGTCTTACCAATATAAAAAGCGTAATGAGTGATTGTTATACTTTAGATATGTGTGAGAAAAAAACCCTGCTGAAAAATATGCGTTCACCTCAATGCAAAGCAAACTCATCTTTAATTGTATTGTTTTGGTTTCACAGCTGAAGTGAAAAATCTGTTACTTGGATGAAGGTTTTACCTAAATGTGGCCTAAGCGATACCCATGCCTCCTTATGAACCTCTGTGTCTGTTTAAGTGTGTATTTCAACTAATGAGAATGGAGGTATTGGACACAGGCTGAGAGTCTGAGAAAAAGCAAAGATACTGTTTGCATAGACACACCCCAGTTAGCAGTACAGTTTGCTTCTACTCCGCCAGGAGGCAAATAATTCTTTAGCTTCACTGAAAAGCCTGGTTTGGTTTTTACCTTATGGGTCCTTAACATATCTTCTTAAGGGACACGTTTCACGTTCATATCCTTTACAGAGACACCAGACCAAATTCTCTTTCTTTGATGACTTGCACTGCAGCGCAAGTGCAACTACAGTGCAAGCATTAACTCATCAACACTTGAAACAGGAACTGTGCAAACAGAAGGGCAGCAGTGGCTCTGGTGCAGTGGGCACAAGAAAAGGTTATTTGTTAGATCCCCCTGCCTGCTGGAAGAGGAGTGTGGCTCACTCTTGTGTTGCACAGGGCATTCATGGAGTCTCCTGTGGCGGCAGCTTCGTAAGACCATGGCTGTGCTCACTGGCTTCCTACCTCCATGAAACTCTTCTGTCCCATACAGTACCCTTAGGTTTTTAACTTGTTTAGTGCACTTCAGCTTACTAAAGGAAGCAAAAGCCATTCATGGTGTGACTTTCTGAAGTCCTGACGGATGATAACTGTTCACTGTCTCTTCAGCCTTCACTCTCTGCTCCTTAAAAGGACGTCCAAGTATATGTTTTAGAGGTACATGCTGTCCATCACTGCAGTGCCTCCTCTGTCTTGCCTGCAGGTAGTCATCATTTTACAAAGTTAGAAGCCTCAAACTAATGACTTTTGAATATTAATGTGAGAAAATTCTAGACACCTCTTTAGAATTAATGGAGTTCTCCAGGATGATCACACTGCAGGTTTCTATTTCACTCTGTTCTTATTCTCTCTGGTGAATTTTATTTGGCCCAGGTAACTTTGTATGATTAGTGTTTGTGCTTTTCCAAGTATGATGTTGTTTAGGAAACCCAGTTGTACTGCTAATTCCTGAAGGCATGGTGGTGTGCAACAGCAGCGTACCTGGTTGTGTCTCTCACTCTGTTCCTCACCACTCTGACCTCCTTCCTACAGTGACTTTGTTCCTTTTAAGATTTTGGAAATTGTTTTTCTGTCTCTTCCCTATTACTAGATAACTTGCTGATGGCCTAAGAGAATTGATGTGCAGTTTTTCTGGGTAAATCAAAGCCAATACTGACTACAAAAGCCAGAGATCCCACAGAGCATGAAATCCTCCTTATCCGTTGCTTCTTGAATGTCATCTGCGCATCTAGTGCTGAGTTTCACAAAGAGTGCTGCACTTGGGGAAGTTTTTGCTGTTTTTTTTCACGCATATTAAAACAGAATATACTTTGAATGCAGACAAAGTTTTGATATACTTTAAAATGAGCTTTACTGTAAATTCACATATGCCCCCTTTCATGCATGGGTAAGATTGTAGCAGGTCTTTTTTCAGCCCCTGCAAATTTAAGAACCTCATTTTGCATCCAGTCTTCCTTGTGCTCTTTCTGATCCTTTCAAGTAGTTTGATAAATTCTCAGCATTGGAGTCTCTTGTCTTGGAATCATTACACGGGAACAGAAAGGACACAGAGCTGGTTCATTGTCGCAGCTCTGCCAGTCATCACAAAGTAGTGTGCAATTGTGCCCTTCTTCTCTAGCCGGAAAAAAAAACCACAGCGAGGTGCTAGACAGCTCTTCTGTCAGCTCACGTTGTCATTTTAAACAAAAGTGGTTGGCACCTCCTTGAATGGTGCTATGCCTCATGCTTTAGACAGTTACTCCTGGAAGCAGACATTGCAGACAGGCTTATTACTACAGAGCAGGTGACCTTGACAAACCTAGAGGTAACACTTTTAAGTCAGGACTGAGACACACTGGCAAGACCTGCGGTAAAGCCAGCGTGGCCTTGTAGCTATCACCTGTGGCTACAGGCCTTTGGACATACATCTCCAGCCTGTGAATTGATTGACAGCCTTCATGAAGATGAAATTCTCTTTTTAAGTGTTGGGTTGCTATTGGCGTAGAGTGGTTTGGAAACACAGCTCCTGATCTCTTTTTTTTTGTCCTGCCCACATCAGTAAAGAAATGTCCCCACAACAGCATCCCACCTGCCCTCTCTCTCACTCACACTCCTGGTTCTGGTGGGACTACAGACTCCTCCAGGAAGCCTCTCTAAAGTCCTCTGGGGAGAAGCTTGGTAGAGTCAATCACAAGTGATGTTTGCTGCCTGATTCACTCTGTTTTCTTCCACACTGACTTGGACTCCAGTGTGTTAAAAGCTGAAGGGAAGCTGGACAAAGCAGAGGGAAGTTGGAATTAAGGGGATTATGAAGTTCACTGATTTTCTGAAATAAAATTGGCAGGATGGTAAGATTTCTGACATAGTTGCAATAACGTACTTACAAATCACACTCACAGCAGACTTCTGAGGCTTTCAGATGTTCCATGTTAAACATTTGGTTAGGTCTAATTTTAACTGTCCAATCTATCATTCTCTGTATGCCTTTGGAAAGTGCAGCCATTGTAACGGTCACTGTGGTACCAGAGTGGTCTTGAGCAGTGACTCTGTGTGGTCTGTATTAGAGCAGTTCAGATCCTTAAGGACAAACCCTCTGGGAGGCAGAGTATACATACAATACGTGGATCAGAACAGGTACCAGGAGTACTTCATATCATTCACTTTGTGGGTTAGTGGCCCTGCTTACTCCTTTCCTAATCAGAACAATACTTAGAGAAGTGTTGTAGGTCTGAGTTGTGCTATGAGCTCCATCACTGACCCCTTGGTCGGCCCTGGACAGGTCACACAGCTCATCACCAAGTTATAGGACATTTGCCTATCCACAATAATTTCCTGGCCATGTATGTGAGTCAGTTTGAATAACATTGATTCTTCTCCACTAAGGGGTAGCTGAACCTGAAAGGTCTCCTGTTTTCCACATGCTAAAAGCAAACACTTGACTTGTGAATACAACAGAACAGCAGAAGCATGTTCAGGCATTGGAGTCCTTAATCTGTCTGCTCACCCAACAGCAAGAAAAGGTTAATAACAGTATTGCACCTTAGGAACGTGTTGCTAGGATGATGGGGAAGAAAGCAGTTACAGTTAATGTCATGTGTATAAATATGTAAGAATGCCACATGCAACCCACATAATAATTTATCTCCTATGCCCCATTTCATGTAGTAGCTGCTACAGGGAGCTCTGCATTAATTTACCTGGAGGGGAATTCTCTTCCTAAATTTGCATTGGTTTGTGCTATTATAGAACGAAGGTGTTTGAATAGCAAAGTGGCCAAACTTGCTGATGAAAATACTGCTGCAGGTAGCTTGAGACAATTGGGCAACATGACGGTAAATTACATTCATTGTTGATGGCTGCAAGGGAATACAAATCAGATGGAACAAATTAATCTCCTTATATACATCGATGGCTTCTGAATTAGTTGTCACCTCCCAGGGACAAAATAAGCTATGGGTTGCATTGTGGAAGCTCAATGAAGATGTCTGCTCAATTTGCAGCATCAGTCAGAAATTAATAAGCTGCTGAACAGCTTTAAACTGAGGCTAGGGAACACCACAGCAGCAATGTTCTGCAGTACGTATTTCTGAATGGGACCCTGCTGCTTTGAGTACAGCTCTGTTTTAGACCCCTCTAGTTGCCCTCCTAAAAAACAGAAAATGTCAAACTCCTGAGCTGAAATCAAAGAGACATCCCAGGAAAAGCAACAAAATTTGGCAAACTTTTTTCACAATCAGTGTGGGAAGGATCTGCATAGCTTCACTCTGTAGCCAACTTTGGAGACACACCACCTCCCCTTTGACCAAGAATGGAAAATCAGACTCATGGCTGAGGCAGACAGGCATGCGCAACTCCAGCGTTGCCAGCTGTGACAAACTAACATTGTCTGGGGCACAATATCTGAGAAAAGAGGTGCCAAAGACAGTACATAAACATTTTTTTTTTTTTTTACAGTTAAAGCCCTTTCTATTACCTTTTTCTAAAAAGGTTTTTATAAGTGCTTGCTTTTATCTGTTCATATCTGTTTGTTTCATTGTTCTTTTTTTATGGAGACGTGTGCTGACCCGGGGTTAGGTCAGAACCTAACCTGTTCCTGGTAATAGTACATATAATCACATATTTTGTGTAGTGTAATGTTTCTTTTCCTCTGAAGAAGCATTCTTAGGTTCTTACAGGATTTAGGATGCTAGTGAGAGCCATTTTGATAATTCTTAATTTCATATGGTTCTATGAACTACAACTTAATTACAGTCTTTCTGGGAAACCTATGGGCTTTGATATGGGATGTTTTCTTCTTGCTCTCAAACTTCAGATATTTTCTGGCTGTCAATCAAAAAGATAGATTATTCTCATTTTTTTTTTCCATCTTCATTTTATTTAAGCACAGAGAACATAAAGTATAAGATAAGAAATAATAAGAAACCTAATGGTTAAAGGTTGAAGTATTCTCACACCGGATTAAAGATTACAACATAATGCCAGTACAATGGCAGACTAAGAAGGGTGAAAGTTAATGGGCTGTGAAATTAAATTACACATTTAGGGAGTGCTCAATCTATTACTGACAGCTATTGATTGCAGAAATAATTGTCCATTTTTAAAGGTGTTGCTTTTACTCGTGCTTAACCGACCAGCTCTCTCGAAGTGGTCATTTAAGGGCATCAGTACACGAGCCACTTTTTTACATATAGAAGATCAGTGGTGTACCAAGTTAAGATAGTTGGTTTTCATGGATTTTTAGTTAACGCAGTTGGGGGAGAATGACAGCTTTGCTGGCAGGCATAGTTTGAGAAGGTCATGTTAAATATGCATTGAATTTAATGTCTGATATCAAGAGGGCAGAATACTCTCAAATCCATGGGATTTTAGGATGCTCATTGAGCCCTCTTTAGGGAGAAGCTTGCAGTGTTTTTCATAAAATCTTAGAAATGGTGGTGGAAAGGGACCTCTGAAGGTCCCTAGTATAGCCTCCTGCTCAAAGTGGCACGGCAGTCAGCATGATGTGTCTTTGTCTAGCTGAGCCTTCAAAACCTCCAAGGGTGAGACGCCATGGCATCTCTGTGCAACATATTCCAGAGCTGTACTGCTTTCTAGTATCCTTTTTTTGGAAGGACTGGGCAAAATCATTATGACCCATTTAAGAAGGTGTTGTTTGTCTGCAGTTTAACTCCCTTTTTGCTTGTTTTGTGTATAGATTCACTTTCTCACCTTAAATATCTACCTGTCCAGTTCACTTGCTTCCCTTTATATACAATTCCTATTGCTGGAGCCTGCATTATTCTCACATGTTGCAACAATATCTCTTAGCAAGAATTTTGGGTTCATGGATAACACAGAAATCAGACACCCGGTACTGGTGGTAGCTGGATTGTAACCCTCGCTTATGTGTCTGTGGTTTGTAGAAAATGAAGAACTAAAAAAATACAAAAGCCCTGCCCCATATAAAGACCCACAGTGATGCTGACTCAGACTTAGCAGGCAGAAAGACCTGTAGTAGGCTTCCCTTTTCCTGTCATTAAATTTTCAAGTTCCTCTTGAGATTTGCCCTCATGAGCCCATGAAGATGGCTATGGTATATGGTGGTCGTAGGGAAATCTCTAGGAGTGTTCCCCTGAGTTGTTGTTGTTGGACAGGCTTTATCCCTTCCAATGGAGATCGCGTTTCAGCAGCTCATAGGTCCCCTGACATTCAGGGACTTGCTGGAAGTCGGGGCTGTCTGCATGCACTTGCTGCTGAGATGCCAGTGGCACCAGCCACAAGCTTCCAGCTGCTGCTCTGTTACTGGCACAATGCAGGTGCATCCTCTATTGGTGCACCCACCACCGCTGGTCCCCATTTGTGTGAGAAGCAGCTCCCTCCTTTCTGATTTTGTGGCTCACTCTCTGTCACTGTGCATAAAGCCACCATCCCTCTCATTTTCCCCTTTTCTCTGTCCTCCTCCCTGGCAGAGCTAAATTCACGTAAATAATCTTCTTCCCCTGTGCTGCTGCTGTGTTAGCAGTGTGAGCCAGAGGGAAGAAGGAGACCCACACTCCGCAGATCTGCAGTGCTGCACATTCCTCCCTGCTCCTGGGAGGATGCACCTGGCAAGTGATACAGGAGCCTGACCATCTTCTCCTTTTTGCTCTGCCTTCCCACCAGACCTCTTACAAAAGTGCTTATATAGCCCAGCCCCTCCAGCTAGCCGGACGGATTTTTCCCTTCCACCTCCTCAATCATAACGTTTCTTCCTGATCCTCCAAAGGAGGATTGTGACTGATGCTGTGACTGCATCATTTAACTGGGATGTCAACATGGTCGTTTCAACATACAAAACCAGGTAATTGACACAAGGTGGAAACCAGCAATGCAGGTGATATACCAGCTCTTCTGAACCCTCCTTGTCCCTGCCTGAGGAAAATAATCCTGTAGCTGTGTCAGGCAGGGTGGAAGCAGATGAAGCACACATGGGTGAGCCCCTAAAGCTACTTACTCCAGAAAGGCAGAGGGGGAACAGCTGGGGGTTGGGGAGAAAGTGCTGCAGCTGTATTTACTCTAGCTTGCTCTCGGTATTAGTTTTATGACTTGAAATTACAGGGCAATACTGCTGTGAGGAAGAGCTGTCTGAAAAGCAAAGTGGGGCTTTTTTCAGAAACAGCTAACAGCAGGGGATGTTCATTGCTTTGTGCCTCTGTGTGTTTGCTCTGAAGAGAAATTAGATATGCTGAACCTCACAGACTGAGGAATGCGGTTGCATTTTTAATAATAATAATAATTTTACACAGTCAAACACACACATGTGTATACTTTTTTTTTTTAAAAAATGTATGCACATATATACATAAAACCCCATGCATTTAAAGCTCTGCTTCTGTTCTCAAGAGCATCTCCACATCAGAGTGACAGTGATGCAGAAAGGCATGTGAGGGCTGGAGGGCAAAACTCCCTGCAATTAAGCTGTGCTAACAGTGCTGTCACCTCTCCTTTCCTCCAGCTCCCCCATTAGATTTTTATAGCTTTTCTGCTTGAGAAGTCAACGATGGTTGTACCTCCTGGCAGAGAAAGGCTCTGGATAGATCTGACAAGTTCAGCTCTCAGGGAGGAGACTGTAGGGCATCTCACAAGAGCGAGATTTCTCCCCTCCCCAGGAAACCGCATCTGGTGTGTTGTTACATTGTTATATACTGGTATTTTGGTAGGTTCCTGCCATATTCTGTCTGGAGTGGCAATGCCCTTGTTCCCCCTGGAAGCCCCTGTGCCCAGACTGGTCTGTGAGTGCCTCTTTCACAGTCTGCAGGCTGGCTCAGGGCTGCCTCGCTGTGTTTCACTGCCTGGTAAAACTTGCCCTTCTAAGGTACGCAGGTCGCAAAACTGCATGGATTCAGGTTGGCACAGACCAGCTGGAAGAGGACAGCATTTTAACCACCACAGCCAATGACAGCTTTACATTGATCTCTCTTTGGGAAGACCGGGAGTGACATGTGTGCCATGCAGAAAAGAGGTTGGCAGACGGACTTCTTAGGAGGTTTCTAAATTTCCATGTTTAAAAACTAGTCTTTCAGAAATTAAAAAGGCAGGGCCCTTTCAAATGTTTAAGGGGACATTGTGCCCCAAAAGACTGCTACAGCGTTTGCTCCACATGATAAAATATTGTCCTTCTGAGCATTTTTGAATCCATATTTGTGGAATGAAATGATAATTTCCTGAATAAATCTTCTTTTTTATCTGCATTTTCTCAGATGTGGTACAGGAAGGTAAACCTAAACATAAACCAGTCTGAGTTACATAAATATTTCTGAAACATCCTTTCACATGTCCTATGGAGAGCTTTGCAGATTCAGCTGTATGCTGCTGTCCTTATTACAAGCATCTTCTCAAGAAATGCTAGTATTGAAACTATGGCAGAATTGGTATTGACTTCAGTGGCAAAGACCTGGACGAATACTGTCTCAGCCAACTAGCTGAGCAAAACCTACTATATGACATTCTTTTCCACCAGGCAAAGCATCTAGTAGTTTCTGAAAAACCTCTCGTCACTGGTTTCCATGCTTGAATATCTGATGAATGGCATAAGTTTTAGAAATCACTTTAAAAATCAGGATCTTTTGAGAGTAGGGACTTGTCTTCATTCATGTTTTACAAGAAGAAAGCTGAGACATACCAGACAGGTGAACTGACTCCCTAAAGCTATCTGGTAGGCATTGGCAGGTTTGCCATCTCTCCCATGTTACCATACAAATTTTTATATTTTCATTCAAGCTTCCATAAGGTGGGCTGATGAAATTGTGACCTCTGTTACTAAAGCTTGGTGTCCTCTTTGTTGGACAGAATTGTTCCCTGGAAAATAGTATGGATGATGAAAGCTCAGTAAGGGAACAGAGGAGAGGTGCTTACAAGAACCGTAAAGAAAGTCAAGAATGTAAGAATGTAAAACATTCTGAGCCAGTGCTTCGGTTGAGGGGAAGGAAGAGCTTATGTGAAAGTTAAGGATAATTTTTTGTTTTCTTCCTTAATTTACCAAAGGAGAGTGCTTGTTACACAAAGAATAAGTTCAGTAAAGTTGGGCACTTCGTTTTGGTATGTGTTGATGTGTTTGCTTTTGATTTTCTTGCAACTCAAAGTTTTTTTTCCCCAGCGATGACTTGTGTTATACTGAGCATTGGAACAGTCAGGTGCAAGCCCAGAGTTTTAAAGCAGGACATGGGCTCAGCATAAGCCATCTCCTCATAGTAAATTGCAAACTTGGCTCCCTAGAACTCTGGGCAGGACTAGGTGGGATAGTGTGCCTAAGACAAGAGTGAAATGGAACAGCTTGCAACTTTCTGTGGATTCCTCTTATGAGAAGCAATTTCATTCTGGAACAAAGAATGTCAGGAGGAAAATGAACACAAAAAATACCCCCCCTGTCAAAGTTAAACACTCAGTAACATCAGTACTCTCAAACTGCAGTGATCCTGATACTCTTCTAACTTGTTTTATGTCACTGGATTTTTACTGATTTCCATGTCATTACCCTGATTTATAGCACTAAGGTAGGGACAGGGAATGGCAATATTAGTTTGTAGTATCAGGCTGCTTACTGCATTCTCACCCGTAATTATGTTTTTAGAAGCAAGTTAAAGTTTCCTATTACATCCACAGCAAGATCTATTTAAGAGATAGCAATTGCACATCCCAGGACAATTTATACCACTGAGGAGTGAATCAGCTTAGAAAAAAATTTAGAGAAGATCTATATCTCTTTTAATCCCTCACAACTCCCAGAGAGACTATTTTTCAGGTTCTAGCAATGCAGAGAGCTTGATTATTTCTTCTGTTGCCACATACTAAAATTCCTTACTTTTGTTCAGCAGCATAATGCTGAAATATGGTGCCCTGGAGCCTGATGTTCCACCTGGTTTGTGGAAACACAGTGGACCTAATCTTACCTGTTTTCCAGGTAAAATCCTCACTGATTTCAGTAGAATTCAGGGTCAGAGTAGAAGCAGATGAAGCAGAAAGCAGTGTGAGTTTGTGTGTGTTTGGATTAGCCATCGCACAGCATGGGAATTTGTCCTGTGATAGCTCATGCTGATGGAAGAATATTTCCCTTACACCATCCGATAAATCTACATTGGAAAGGCTGTTCCAAATGAACTTGAAACTAAGCTGACTTCCCCAAACCTCAAACCACAAACTTGTTGCTGGAAAAAAAAGCTTTTACTGCTCCTCTCATGATTTTCTTCAGGTTTCTTTTTGCTGGAGAAACAAATTCAGAAAACTACTTTTATCTGCTATCGTTCTCTTATTTCTTTTGTCATCATTCTTTCCTAAATTTGCCCATGACTGGCACCTTTTGTTATCATCTAGAAAAACATAAAATGCTTAAAACTTTTTGGGAGTCTAGTTTTTAATGAAATTTTAGTTTGGAAATATTTTATTGAAACAATCAGTATAATTTCTACCGTATCTTGTAAAAGCAATTCTTTTCAGCTTGCTTGGTCTGGAAAAGAGAGAAAGTTGCTGTGTGTATCACAGTCAGTTTTGCACTAACCCCAAATGCTCCTGAGCTGCATCGGCGATAGTCTCAAAAAAAAATCAGCTCAAGTTATTCCTAAAGGCAAAGGGACAGAAGGAAGGGAGTTCAGACAGAATAGTTTTCTCAAAGATTACAGGTACTGAAATATCATTACATAACCCCTATAGCCTAAGAGTCAGGCATTTTCCAGAGGACAATTTCTTCCTCAGGTGACTTATGAGTCCAGGACAATTTTTATTTTATGTAAAGCTGTAGAGATTAAGAGGTCCTAGGTAGAGCAGTGTCTGGCAAAGGGATACTCCTGCTGCTAGGAAAATTCATCTGACCTGTGTTCTTCTGTTTTTTTCCTGATTTCTGTCCACCTACAAGGAAGGACAATCTCTGCTGTGGTGACAGGGGTTGTCTAAACAGCAAGGCTCTGCTCACCCCAGAGTACACAGGGTTGGAAAACATTGCGTGCACAGCCTGACTGTAGCCCACAGTCACACCAGTGGCTGGAGGTGTCAGGGTGTTGGCAGCCCTGTGCAAGCCTCCTTGGTTCCTGCAGATGTGAGGTGGGTTTCAGTGTTGCGCTGTGTGAGAGTTGGGCATGTGGCCCATGGCTGGACTATACTGTTTGCTGAGTATAAGCATCATAGGATCAGCCGGGAAGGCTTTTGCTCTTTTGCTGTCCTTAATACTCAAAAGAAAACTGATGATTAGCCAATGCTTTTTTTGATGTTCACTTGTGGGACACATATCAGCTCACAACAGGGGCCTTCTGCATGTGCTTTTATCCCTTGGCTGATGCTCCAGGGATTCTGATCTGAATCTGCCTACATATAAAAGCAGGAAGGGAAGAGAGAGAGAGTCCCTAGCTCCCATCACAGATGGCTGATAATTAGTGTACTGCTTCCATCTCCTTCACAACACCCCAAACATAGTTTTCCAGTGACAATGTGATGACTTCAAGCTGTTTTGCACCTCAGTAATGCTCTCGGAAAAACATAGACTCTCTACCTCTGAACATTTGGAACTTTATTTTCACTTGTTTACACTGGGTCAAATATCACATGTCCTTCAAATTTATTAAATGGGAAATTTTGTCTGAGTGTGAACTGCAGGCTTATGGGAATGGAGAAATATTGGGAACCTTCCAGACATGAAAACCATAATGGAACTTGAAAGGAAATATATGTTCAATTAAAAGGTAGAGATGGCTGAACCGTTACCCCGTTTCAGTTTCTGGTTTAACCCCCAGGTCTTAGTACAGGTGGGGAATCACCTTCTGCCATAGCGTCTCCTCACTCAGCTGGTTCAGCCCAGTGGCTCCAGATGTACACTGTCTGTCGCAGCATAGCCCTGCTGAGTACAGCAGTGCTATTCACAGGTGGTGTAGAGTGTGTCATCTCCTAATGAATAAACTGTGTGGTTGACAGTTGTCAGTTCTCTTTTTTCCTTCTCTATTGTCTCAAAACTTTCCAGAAAAACGAAAATCCCCAAACACTCCACAGTTTACAAAATTTTGCTGACAGCACTGGATTTTCCAAGGAGGCAGGACATAGGACGCCACTCCATGGAACTCTGTTTTCCTTTGCAATGCCAATCTCAATCTCTTCTTTCATCCACCTGTTCTTTAAACCTCCACCCATGTTAGAAATGTCATCTCTTAATTATTTTTCTGCTTAAGGGAGATGAGGAGCTTCTACAACCAGCAGCTCTGATGTATGACGAGACTAAGGCCAGATGCTGTAGGATGTCTATAACAGTCACGGACTTCTACCACTTCTTAAGCCAGCATCTCACTGTTGGGCAATACCCCCTTTCCTCACTGGTTGCTACAGTTCATTTGGAGAAGGTAGTGCAACTAATAAGATGAAAACCCTGTTAACATGGCCTTCAGTACGGTCAAGAATTATCCAGATGTTACCACAACTCTAAATAAAATCTGAAGTTTGCTGCGATAGCTTAATTTTAGTTGACAGTCCACGGGACAGATTCTGGTTTCATTTCTATTGAAAAATCAGCTAATGCCAAGTGAGATTAAAAGTTGGTGTCCTTTTTGCCCTCATACAAGAGGAAGTATAAAATAGCCAGACTATGCCTTTTCTGGGACCTACGTATGAATCTTGCAGCCTCAGTAATGCAGGTGTAAACTGGTGCTGTACGCCGCACAGACAACACAAAACAAAGTCTGACCTTGCCTGGAGCAGCCCTGTAACTGACCTTGCTTCTGATATACCATCTGTGTGCCTTTGTCTTGTGTGTCTGGGTTTAATGGGTTTAAACAGTAAACAGGATTGCAACCTTGGGCTTCAGGAGGGCCAGCTTTGGTCTCTTCAAGAAACTGCTTGTAGAAATCCCATGTGTTAAGGCTCTAGAGGGTAAGGAGGCTCAAGAGAGCTGGTTGATATTCAAGTATTGCATCCTCCAAGCTCAGGATCAGTGCATCCCTAAGAGCAAGAAATCAGGCAAGGGAAGCAGGAGAACTGCTCAAGCGGAAGTGGGAAGTTTACAGTATGTGATAGAAGGGACTGACCACTTGGAAAGATTACAAGAATGTCATCAGAGTATGCAGGGATGAAATGAGAAAAGCCAAGGCCTCCTTGAAATTAAATCTGGCAAGGGATGTCAAGGTCGACAGGAAGGGTTTCTTCAAGTACATAGGAGGCAAAAGGAAAACTAGGGAAAATGTGGGCCCGCTGTTGAACGAGGCAGGTGCTGTGGTGACAGATGATGCAGACAGAAGGCGGAGTTGCTGAATGCCTTCTTTGCTTCGGTTTTTACTGCTCAGGCCAGCCCTCAGGGGTCCCAGACTTTGGAGGTAACAGAGAAAGCCTGGAGGTAGGGAGACTTTCCCATGGTTGAAGAGGATCAAGTTAGAGATCAGTTAAGTAAACTGGATATCCACAAGTCCATGGGTCCTGATGGGATGCACCCACAAGTGCTGAGGGAGCTGGCAGAGGTCATT
>VZSZ01000373.1:124445-146153 GCA_013398815.1 Ibidorhyncha struthersii | reverse complement strand
AGAGGAGAGGAGAGGAGAGGAGAGGAGAGGAGAGGAGAGGAGAGGGTACTGCTGCTAAGGAGTTCATAACGAACTGATGGCACAGGAAAGAACAGAAAATTTGCTTACTAAATGTCATGAGGCCTTTGAAGCCTGGATTGAGGGTCCAAGCCCTAGTCATTTGCTTTCAGGAGCATGAAATCCATATTTTCCCATTTTAAAAGCAAAGAAGACTTTCTGGGTTTTCAGGGAAATTCTGGTTCTGGTTTCAAGTTCTGCTGTTCACCCAAACATTATCTGTGAGGTTTTTAAAAATTGCTTTGAACAAGATGTTTTGTAACAAAGGGGGCGGTATAATTTGCAGCTGTATGAAAACAACGCAAAAAGATGAGAAATTAAACTGGGAAAATCTTTTCTTAGCCTTGATGATGACATTCACAGACCTCTTCCAACTAATTGCTTTTAAATTAATTTTTCAACTAATTGCTTTCCTTCCAAACCTTTTTCATTAATATTAAATGGAGACAAAATCAACTGTCTTGTAGCTATGGCAGTTACATTCAACTTGCATCAATGGAGCTTTTCCTTCCCCTCTTTTATTCTCCCAGTCAGTCTATTACATTATCAGTCAAAATTCCCCACCGAAGAATGTACTTCTGCCTCTGAGATTTCTGCTCGCTTCCCTCCACCTGAGAGGAGGAATTTGTTAGTACTTTGACCTTTCTCTCTCTACTAATCTAACTTGAGCTGGTAGATGCCAAAGGTAGCCTAGTTATTTCATATTTTTCCAGTTTTATCTGCTGATAGTCTGTCATTCTTTGTGTAGACTCAGGTGCCTGCAGAATAGTATATTCTGTTCTTCTACCGGCCAACGAAACAAGACAAATGGGATGCTGTAAATACAGTAATAACCCCCCCGAATAAATGAGACTTTGAGAGAGGTTACTCAGAAATGGCTTCAATTCCAATATATCCTGTATTAGTCACTCAAAATCATATAGATATCCAATTAAACTGGTAGTTCATGCTGAGATGCAGAGATGGGTCTGCTGGCTGTTTTTTGTGAATATTGACTTTCCTTCCAGGAGATCTGCCTTCTCTTCCCAGCCATTCCACATGTGTACAGTGTGATGTTGAGCAAATCATTCTCTCTCTGTAGTTTAAAATTTCCCATTCATTAGAATAAGGACCATGATATAGCTGTCATTTGTAAAATGCCTTGAAATCCATAGATGATGTCAAGCCTTACACTGAAAAATCACCAGCAGTATGCATTTGCGGAGCAACTTCTAAGAGCGTCAGAATGATATCCTGAAATTATACAAAAATGCATGCATTAATTCAGGAGTATTCTAGTTAGATAAAGTTGTCTGAAAAGGCTGTACTCCTAGTTCGCGGACAACCAGCCTTTTTTTTTAAATTCAGTTTTGGCTTAAAGCATACCAAACTCAGAAATGGTTAATATTTCCTGCAAATGGGAAGTTCCAAGGCGGGGGGNNNNAAGAAATAATCAGAAATACCAAGGAAGGATGGCTTCCAAAGAAATTGCATTCCCTAGTGAATCATGCATTATAGACAACGGGTGGCTCAGGTTGGGAGTACGGAGGAAAAGAAAATTAGTCTTGCGGGATGCCTGAAGAGAACCAGATGTGCCTTGTTCCTCTTCTTTCCATGTTTTAACCCTAGCACTCAGCCAAAATTCAAGGTTCTGTAGTAATTTTCTGTTGGAAAGGGAAATCAATGGTAATAGAGGCAGGTGTCTTTGATACAGTCCCACTTGCTTACAAATACCGTACAAAATCTTGCTTCCTCGGGCAAGGCAGACACCAGCAAGCTGGAGACAGCTTCTCAGAAGGGGGTCTGGTATGGCCAGTCACCAGCGCTCGGCTCAGCAAGATCCCAGGAGATTTTCCAAGCAGAATCTTCCTCATGCTTATTCACACCGTAACCCCTCTCGGGTTTGCAGGTCCTCCTGGGCTGCTTGCACAGAGGCACCGTCCAGGCAGCGAGTGTCGCACCTTGAGGTCTCCCTCAAAGCCCCCGCTGCTGGGCACAGCATCAAATTAGCCGAGTCTGCCCCTGATAATTTCAGAGAAAAGTTGAAAAAAAAATGATCTTGGTGCAATCTGAAAGCTCAAAAAGGAGAAGATAAGAAAACCCCCAATGTACTTTCTTTGATATAGAAAAATACCATTAATGTGAGGGCATTTGTTACCCTGGGCCTGGCTGCTGCTTTGAACACCTGAGATTGGTGATTTTTCAGGATGAAACTCCACTAGGTAATAATTCATACACTTCTGCCACAAGAAATATTTGGGATAATGTGAGCAGGACGGGGATAGGTAAAGGTGATAAATAACAACACAAAGGTGCTACACAGATGCCAACAGCATCTCCACTTGGCACAGCCGTCACTGCCAGACTCAACCTCCTTGCCATTCCTGTCACAGGCTGAAAGGTCTCTCTTGCTGTAAGTAGAAGCCTTTTTCTTCAACTCCCAAAGGAAAGGTGGATCATATATCACAGACTCTCACACCAGGAAATGCGCATGAACCCAGTGTAAATGATAATAATGAAATTGTAGTATATACATAATTTCCAGCAGCAAAAAATCTGCTACCAGTGAGGAAGGAGGAACTAGAAAAAAAATTGCCATCGTTCCTTATTTATGGAATCACAGAGCCATAGAATGCTTTGGGTTGGAAAGGACTTTTAAAGGTCATCTAGTCCAACATCCCCTGCAATGAGCAGGGACATCTTCAACTAGATCAGGTTGCTCAGAGCCCCGTCCAACCTGACCTTGAACGTTTCCAGGGGTGGGGCAGCTACCACCTCTCTGGGCAACCTGTTCCAGTGTTTCACCACCTTCATCATAAAAAATTCCTTCTATCTAGTCTAAATCTTCCCTCTTTTAGTTTAAAGCCGTTGCCCCTTGTCCTATTGCAACAGGCCCTGCTAAAAAGTTTGTCTCTGTCCATCCTGTAGGTCCCCTTTAGGTACCAAAAGGCTGCAATAAGGTCTCCCTGGAGCCTTCTCTTCTCCAGGCTGAACAACCCCAACTCTTTCAGCCTGTCTTCAGAGGAGAGGGAGGTGCTCCAGCCCTCTGAACATTTTTGTGGCCCTCCTCTGGACCCGCTCCAACAGGTCCATGTCTTTCCTGTGCTGAGGGCTCCAGAGCTGGATGCAATATTCCAGGTGAGGCTGTGGGCTCTGGGGCAGATCATTAGGGCTCCTTTCACTCTTTTCTGTAGCATAGACCTCTGCACTACAAAAAAGAGAAGCTGGCATTGGAACCTGTTGGGATGCCCTAAGCTCTAGCAATTCAAGCAAATCCATAGAGATTTTAAGGAAGATATCCCCAGGCACATGATCAAAAGAGCAGAGAGAGTTAAGGTGATGTTCAGTCTTTGGAAATACTAAGAATACCTGAAGTTTCTTGGAAGAGCTGAGCTTTTTTTCTAAGTTCTCTCATCTCTAATGAGCAAGAGTACTTCTGTCAGCTATTGAGTTTAGATTTAGACTGCAGTGTTGTTCACTGCTGTGTTACAAATGTCAAATAGATTTAACGTCCAGACCTGTAAATCCTTTGCAGTGAAACAGGAAAAAAAATGAGGTTACAGAATGAAGACCAGTTAATGGGAGTGTACGCATGAATGGCCTGTAGGATGTTCTCATTAACTGCTGTGCTTATTTATATTGTTGTCATTGCAATCTTTTTGCATTATGTTTCATTATATTCAAAGAATATCATTACAATTAGACTGAAATTTGTCTTCAGGGGAGGCACTGCCCTCACTGAAGGACAAGCATGACATTCCTGGGCAACCTCTAAGGCAATTTGCCACCTACAGCTGCCAGTTCACGTCCACCGGATCTTCATCGCCATGCACAGGGCCAGCCCAGAATCTGGGGAATGGTTAGCAAGGTGATTTCAAAACACCCACATCTGTACTAAGCCTTCAGGTAAAAGACAAACAACCACCTTTGTGTGGGACTGAGGAGGGGAAAGTCCAGGCACCTCCCTCCCTGGTTCAGGAAGAGTTGAAAGCAGCTGCTTCTGCTGAGGTTCATGTTGACGCTGCCGAGAGCAGCCCGAAGATGTCCTGCCCGGGGGGATGTGCGCACGCATTGCAACTAATCGCACTCTGTACATCAGGCTGTAAAAACAAAGAGCAATTAATCATCGTTTCACCTTGCCAAGTAAGTAAATACTACTACCCTCATCTTACATACAGGAAAAAGGAGTCATCAAGCTGTCACAGAAAGAGCTGGGGCCGGTGCCAGGACCAGGAAACAGGTCTCCAAAACTCTCCAGTGTGCTTGCTTTCATCCTGTTTCACTCAGGCAACAAAACTGATCTCCCACAGAGCCAGACTCGAGCTAGCTCCTCTGGAACAGGGGAAGGCAGCAGCCAACTTGTCCTGATGTCCCATGGACCCTCTGGGGCAGTAGGACCCTGTTCTTTGCCAGGAGCATGTTGCACTTCCTAACTTTTGGCTTCTTGTAACTTGTTCTTTGTTTGTTGAGAGGAACTGGGGTCTCGAGGAGCCCCATGCAGTAGTTCTAGGGGCTTCTGGTTGCTTCTATAGTAGCAAAACAGCAGGCACAGTGGCAAGCTTTGAACACCGGCTAATGTTTCATTTCAATTTAATTTTCAACATTTCTTATATGTGCATACAAACACAGGTGCAGATTAAAATCTTCTCATGAAAAATAAAACCAGTAGCCTGGACTCTCCTTCAACTCAGAGGCATCATGGTACATTCTGACCCATAGCTGACTCTGTCGTTTTCAAAGGCAGACCAATACAAACTTCATCATCCCGTTGTAGTAACTCAGTTCATCCGATAGACTCACTGCTCGTAGGCCCGTGAGACTGCCTGTCTTGAATTAAGCACACAGGTATTGTTCAGCTTCCAGCCCTTTCCTCTCACAACAGAACAAAGAAAGAAACTATAATAAATAGATAAATAAATAGCTTTTAAAACCCCAACATCAAACTTAGCAGAGAAAACAAGATGCTTGGCCAAACCTAGTTCTCTGGGGGAACTGACAGTTAAATTACTCTGCTAACACATCAATAACCCTCCGTGCTACAAAAGAACTATGTGGTTCAGCTTGTTCGCTCTCGGGGTCGGCGCTGAAATCCCCTAGCCACACACTCAGGAAGGGATCCTTTTATCAAAAAGCTTTGCTCTTTGCACCACAAGTATTGTATGTAGCTGATATTGCCCTTCCATTATACCCTTGAATGGGATTGACTGCAGTGATGTGGCAGCGATGTGCCGACAGCAGAATTTAGCCCCAGTTTGATGGGATAAGGCAGACACACAGATTTGAGCACTCACATTCCGGAGCACTAATATCAAGGAGAAGGTCTCTGTGGACATTACTAGCTCAGTGGCAAAACTCTGCTGGTCCAAATTCAAGAGACTAGGCTCAAGGAGGGCATTGTATTAGGATGCTGGGACAAAAGGAAAGAAAGGTTCAGAGGCTGAAGTCGCTGGCCCAGCAGCAGCAATTAGAGCTCACCATAGTTCTGAGGTTGCATACACCAGCAGGGACTCCAGCTGTATGGGAAAACAAAAATGCGGTAGAGCAAAAGGACTATGAGGAAGAGACAAGGATTTGAACCTGGCTGGAGGAGTCCGTCTCCAGACAGACCCAGCATGAGTGAAGGTGGTTGTTATAGGCATAAGGGTAGAAGGAACAGATTTTGTGCTTGCAGCTGGTTAGGGAAGGCAGTAAGCTCTGACCTTTTGTTTCTGGAAGGTAAAAGGACACCCTGTTCTGCATTTTTAAAAAAAAAAAAAAAAGAAAACAGGAGAATTTCCACACTGGAAATTCTTACCCCACCTGTGCAAATACCTTTGTATCCATTGGCAACAAATCTGGAAGGTGCATCTGCTTCCAACCAACACACCAACGCCCACTGATCCAACCTCACATGCTCTTACTCTATGCCCCCCCCCCCATTTNCCATTTTACCAGATCACAGAAAGGGAGGAGGAGGGAGAAATCCAGCAGATTTACTCTAATCCCTGAATGCAGCTTTGGATCTGCTTTGTGTGGTCTCTGACCCACCCCCTGGGCTATATAAACAATACCCTGTGCTGAACAGGCCATTCTGTACAGCCCGTGGAGAAGAAAAAGGAGAGAAAGGGTAGTGAGAAACAGAGACAGTATAGAGTTTCAGTAACCATAATATAATAGTGGCAGAGTTTGTATTTTATGCCCCCCCAAAAAAATCCCACAAGTTTTCTTGGCTTTTTTACTAGAACTTGCTGAAGTTAAGAGGCAGAGTGCGGTTTTACAGATTCTGACACGTTTAGCCAAATGCTAGAGCAGAAAGCTTGGGAAATACCTTTCACATTTGAATGTACAAAATAATACATCTCGTGGTTTGTATCAGCCTGGCTTTCTACATGCCTAGGATTTAAATGTAAGTCTTTGCCAAACATCAGGATTTTTTAAGGGTGTTAATCACATAGCCCTTTTTACAGAGTGTGAAGTGATTTGAAATCATTGGGGAGCATTAATACCTTGCGGGGAGAGTTCGAGGTTATAAGACTACAGTTTGCAGCACTGTTAAGACATATAAATCACTTCGGCTCCGGTGGAATGTGATGATTTGAAACCATCGGGTTTGGAAATGGAAAAAAGATGTGATCTTGAAAGATTCCAACTGCTTTGAATATGCTAAGACCAATCCTACAGCTCTGATTGAGACATATTCAACAAACATCAAAGTACAAGCTGCAAGATCAAATACTTTCTGCTGGAAAACTTCCAGTAAAACGTAGCCTTTCTAGCTCTGCATCTATTTGGAAACACTAGGCCTAATTGTACAGCAGTTTGCGCTTGGCATAATCACCTGCTGTCGTGCAAACTGGGCATAAAACACTGATCTAGTAATAATTGTACATCATTTTGCCATCTTTGTGAGGTGCAAAGCCACGGTGAACAAATGCTTTGTTCTGCAAGGAGAAAGAAGTTGGAGGGACAGTGTTCTTGCTTCCACGAGACTGCAAGGCTATAATAAGCAGAAAAAGATGGCAAAATGAAGGGCACCCACAAAATTGTGCAAGTTACATAAAATGGAAGTAGAAAAAGAATGGAAGCGCAGCAGCTTTATTCCCATGAGCAACATCAGCTGGAGAGCAGGAAAACATTATCATCTTTACCATCTTGTCCTCTAACCTTGCTCACAGGCAGTCTTGAGGACTGCAGGGAAAACACAGCTTGCATCCAGTTTATGTATTATTTATGCTCGACCTTCACTGTCTGAGACCTAGTACTGTGCTAACAGGAAATCTTAAGAAAGAAAAGCTCTAAAAAGGATTTAGGAACAAACAGCTGTCAATTGGTGATGCTCAGTGAGATATAATTAGTGACGCTGGATCAGACAGGATGCATTTAAACATTACACTCTCTTCTAAAAGCTATTGTGTATCCACAGAGAAAAGAATGAAATACTTTTCTAAGTTTACCAAATTTCTAAGCATACCAAAACCGTTCTTCTGAAGAAGTTTCCCTGCCTTTTGCCATTACTTAGTTCAGCAGTAAGGATGGTATGAGAAAGCAAACTGCACTTGTATGTGCCCGCTGTGAGGAGTTACATATTTAGCTCGATTAATACTTGCTATTGCAAAAGGTATCTGACCTTTTCTGGAGGAGCTCAGTTGCTACCTCTGCCTTTTGGCAAGCCTTTGCAAGTCTGGAGGGGAGTGGCGACAAGTGCTCTGCCTGCCTGCCATGGAGCTCCACTCAAGCTTTGATGACAAACTGTGTTTTCCAAGTTGCTGTACTCCTTCTGCCGTCTGCATTTGCACCGCCAAGATCCTGCCAAAACAGCCGAGCCCGAGCCCTTCCGAAGGGGGAGGACGGAGTGTGCTACCAGGAACAGCTCACACAGAGATCCAGAGTGAAACTCTGCTTATCTATCTTCCTCAGGGAGGACTTGTATGTGTATATGCTTAGCGACATGTATATATACTCTTACATACAGCACTTACATAATATGCTTCAGACTGAGGTTAAACACTCTGGAATTATAAAACCTTCCATGCAGCCTTAATTTGGTTCCCTGTGTAAGTGCAATAAGAGATAACCTTTAATTAAATGTTCTTTTTTTCTCTCTTTTTTTTTTTCCACAGGGATCTTGTCATATGGTGAGAACAGTGATAAGAAAAAGAAGCAAGACTGGGGAGTAATGAGGCTCCTTGCTTCATTCGCTCTACTGTATAGGAAATGAAACTTCTGCAAAGAGCAAAGGCAGAAGGCTGCAGGAGAGAGCACATCTTTTGGAATAAAGCAAGTGAATCTTGCAAAATAAAACTGAAGTCGTGTCCGTGCCGCTGCTACAGGCTTCCTCCCTGACCGTAACCACAGTTCTCTCAGTCTGCCTCACGGACAGTGAATCTACAGTTTAGACGGGACAGGGCGGAAAAGAAGTGTGAGTGTCATGGGCCAATATTAGAGTGTTTGGAAGCTTCGAAAAAAAAAAAAACAGAAAAGGCCAAGTCTTTGTAAGAATAGGCAGGCACAGAAACAGGACATGACACTCAGTAGGATTAGGTGCCTACTAATATCCTAACTCTAGGTGATATGATATAGTTCTACCACATCAGAAAATTTGCATTTGGCAAAATTCCCCTTGGGGCAGTTTTTAAGCTTGAGTCCAACACGTGAAACACCCAAGTTTTTGGAAAGACCAGTTACTCTACTTGAAAACAACAACAGAAAGTAGTTCCCCAGTTTCTCTTCCCATTACCAGCAGTACGTTACATGACTTCATTTCGGAGGTGAGCCAAGGAGTAGCTTAGCAGCTTGTTAGAGGGAATAAACTGAAGACTTGAAAGCATCTGTGCAGCAGATGTCACCTGAGCTGTCCCAGGCCTGTGCTGGGCTGCCTGCATGTCCAGCGTGGCCCTCAGCCTGCGTTGTGCTGACACATCCCTCGGCCGACGGACAAACTTGGCCACCCCGTTACAGCAGAGGAGCCTGTGGGCAGCTCCCGCTTGGTTCCAGGGATTATGCCACCCGCCTGGCCTTGCCTTTATCTGCAAGTGCAGTGAGAAGTCCTCCTGCAGACATCCTTTAGGAATAGTGTTGTTTTCTTGTAAGGAAATTATTTAATAGCTCAAAGGACCAAAAAGGAGGAACCTTTCCTTGGAGGGATCTGCTGTGGGAAAATCCATATGGAGCCTGTCCAATGCTGCGGAAACATGGGGTGCCCAGCATCTGAAGGGACATTAGAATTACTCACTGTCTATGTTCCTCTCTTTATTCTGTCTTATTAAAATGGCCATTTTATTAATCTATTTGTTGTTGGACCTTTCCTACTGAGATCCAGAAAGAGCCCTGCACCATCTCTCTCTCTCCCACCTCACCACCACCCCTGGTGCAAAACAATGTCTTATATGGGGTTTTTTGCAAAAATTTTTGCTGTATTTGTGGGAAACAAATACTGACAAGAAAAAATAATATTTGGAAAGCTACTAAATGTAAGTTTAGATGGTACTATCATTTGCACCGCTACATCAGTAAAGCAGATGTTCCAGTCAGGACTAGGTTAGTGGTGTATAACATGCACAGACAAATTCAAAGAAACGATACTTACTCTGGAGAGTTTCCATTCCACGGAAAAGCCCTTGTGCCACCTGAAAAGCCACAGTGATGGGGTCTGTGATCAGATGCCTTTACAAGAGCTTTTTCTAGGATTTATGGGCTAAGACCTCTCAAAAGGTTATTTTGTCTACCTGTTATGCAAGGATGGAGATACTTTGTAATATAACAGGTAGGGTGTCCTGGTTTGAGGTAAAACCGGACCAATTTTGTTCAGTAACTTCGCTTCTTAGCTGGGCCTCTTCTAACTACTGAAATTAACAGCATATTGTGCAGGCAATGTTCACTCTCTCAGAGTGATAAAACCAATGTTTATAGCTGATGCCCAGGCATGGTATGCGGAGAGGCTCTTGCTTAGACTTGCTTATACCCTGACCAACAGGGTATTCCACCCCATCTGCATCATGCTCAGTGTAAAAGCTGAGGGTCAGATCCCTCTTGCTTGCTCTCTCTCTCTCTCTTTTTCCGCTCTCTCGCTCTTTCGCTCTCTTGCTCTCTTCACTTCAATTGTCTGCCTGTGGTCCCGATCCTGAAGGCAGACCTGGAATCCAGTTCCCATCCATCACTGAGTCCAGCCTGGGACTGCCCCCGTGCCAGACGGTGTTGTGATTGTCATCTTGGGAGCTCGATACGGTTTTGTATATATTTCATTATTTCTTTGTATGTTATTATTAATATCTCATTAAAGTAGTTTAGTTTCTTCTAAACTCTTAAGTCTCTTTTTCCCTCCTCTGCCTCTCTTTTTGAAGAGGGGTAGAGGGGAGCATCTGTTGGTCCCATCTGGGGTCCCCCACGTCCCCAGTGGCTGATTTGGCCTAAACCACGACATAGGGTTATGCTGCTTGGGCTTCAGGGGATGAAAGAGTGCAAGGAGGGATGTAATTCTGTTTAATGTAAATGTTTACCCTTGAGATATAAACTAAAACACAAAAAATAGAGACCTGTAAAATGGACTGCTGTTGTTACAGAGGCACAAACTCACACTTCACTTTCTCCAATGAGGGCAGAGATAGAATCATTGAATAGAATCACAAAATGGTTTAGGTTGGAAGGGACCTTAAAGATCATCTAGTTCCCACCCCCCTGCCCCCTCCCACTAGACCTGGTTGCTCAAAGCCCCATCCAGCCTGGTCTTGAACACTTCCAGGAATGGGGCTTGGACAGCCACATCTCAGAGCCGTGGGAGGTGGAGGGGCAGCATGCCCACCCCTCCCACTGCAGACCACCGAGCGAGGAGGAACCAGGCAGGTGTTTCCCAGATGGGAGATGGCAGTGGCCCCAGAGCAGAGCCCCATCTTGCAACTGTGGGCAGGACAGGGCTGAGCACCCAGCGGGACCTCAGGCTCACTCAGGCATTTCAGCCTGGGCTACCTGCGTGGGGGATGGGAACGCCCACAAATAGTGAGTGCAGTGATGAGACCTGTGATTTTTACACTGATTGCCCCCTTGCTTCTATAGCCATGGCTGTACACGTAGCTTGATCACGTGTGAACTGCCCCATCGACTGCTAAACATTTGCAAAAATAAAGGTACTGTGAAATGCAGACGCATTCTTTGAAATTTGATGCAAATATTGTATTTCTCTGGTGGCCTCACCTTAACCCTCAGGTCTCCCTCAAAGCCCACGCTCAGATTTCAGATTTAATAAAAACCTTGCTCTTGTACTATAGACAGTGGCTTGGAAATATTATCCATTCACAGGCAGAAAAAAAGGAGGCAAAGAAAAAGCATCTCGAGCATTCTTTACCAAAGAGCTTTCTAAAACCCCGTCTTTACATCAGCCTCTCGATATTTTTGCAGCCTGACTCATAAAATGTTGAGTGTGTGTGGGAGAGGTAGAGTGGGAGTGAAGGGATGGCACTGCCATTTTAAATATGATTATAAATAGACAAAATGCTAACTGTCTGCATTTTACCCTCAAGACATCGTTAACTGGCCAAGATTATTGCCATCATCTATAACTGATAATGCAAAGATGGTTAGTTTTGTTTCTTAAATTTAAGGGAGAGTGTCATAAGACTTGACAGCAACACATGCAGCTTGCAAGGTGCGGCTCAAGTTGGCATTTTTCTAGGCAGTTGGGGTGATGTTTCTTTTTTTGTTTAAAATGGAGATAGCAATTTAAAATATGTGCTTGCATGATCACTAGCGGTCTGGATTGCAAGAAAAAAAAATTCACAGTATCATTTACTTCGGGCTGTTTATACTGTTTACTTCCTCTTGCTTCTGCTGAAGCACGTGGGTTTCGTTTTCTCTTCCGCAGAAGCCCCGCGCGTGTGTCACCCCCGGCTGTCACCCACCACCACATCCTGCCAGCGCTCGGGTCGGGCTGCGGACCGCCGAGAGGAAGCTCCGGCTTTGACATCCAAACGCGAAGCCTGCTGTCTTTGGCAGTTTTAAAAACGTCGGGGAAGCACGTCGGGTACAGACCTAAACTTAGTGATGACAGCGGGACTGTGGTATTGCCATTTTTTTAAACCCTTCATTTGCTGGACCGCATGTTGTTACACTCTGAAGACAGGATGCGTTCAGTAACGTCAACAAAGCTGTCCAGACCCTTTCTAGGGTGCACGTCCCAAGCATGACTGGGAGCTCTTTTTCTCACTGTGCAAGGTAGCTGAGAGGGAACCAAGCTGGTACGTGCTACAAACTTACGTGTCCCTTCCAACTTGAGATACCCTGTGATTCTATAAACTGCCAAATGTGCTTATAGAGAAGAAAACAATTCTGAGAAGTCCCACTAGGGCAATTCCCCACTATCGGGCCAGCTGGCTGGGCTTGCTCGAGTGTAAAATACCATATAAATGTGAGCGCACAGAGCGTGCGCTGTTTTCCACAACACACAGACAGAGACAGGTTAGGGAATCCCGCTCCTGGCCCTGAGCAAACCGTTCAGCCTCGGTGTTGCTACCACAGGAGCACAGACCAACTTCCCAAGGAGCCCGAGGCACAGTTTTTTTACACAGTGATTTCTCTTTCATCTGCTGACATGTTTTTGAGCGCACCAGGTGCCACACGGGGGGTAAGGACGCAGGGCCCAGCAGCAACTTGCGCTCACCCGCTGTGGATGCTCCCACCCGCTTCCAGCCAGAACCATTTGCCAAGATAATGAAAGGCCTCTTAGTGGAAACTTAAGAAGAAAATTACAGACATTTCTGTACAGGGCTGAGGACTACTCATCTTCCCAGCACAGATCCTGGGGGAGTTTAGGCATGAGTGGGGGCTGATATCCCCTGTGGACAAAAAGTCTGGGACAGAGACTTTGGTGTTCAGTGCAGACAAGGCGGCAAAGCCTCTGGGTATATGGAAGCTCACATGATTTTAAGTTCCCAGCAAAGTTTTCAAGTCAAACCGTGGACACCTGTGGACTTGGAGCTACGTGAGTACCTTGCAGATCTTATGAATCACATACTTGAATTTAGGTATTCAAATGCCACCAAAGGTACCTGTAATGCGATTATTTCCATCTTTGGATCTTGAGTTCTATGTCAACTGCTACATAGTGTTGAACTCCTGCTGAACGGTGGTGAGTGTCTTCAACTGCTGTTGCCTTTATGCCTTTTTTTTTTTTTTAAGAAAACTGAAAGCAGATTTCCAAGAACATCATACTATGCTCCAAAATACAACTTTATAAAGGAAGCTTTTCAGAACATTAGCTACAGATACAGACCAAGGCCTCCAGACTAATAAGGACCTGGCAATAATATCTCTTCTATCTCCAAAGCTTCACAAAAGACCTAACTCTGCAAGACACAAACTCTCAATTATTCAGCAAAGACCACAAAATGCAGCTCACTATATTTCCATTCAAACATAATTATCATTTACTGAGCGTTTCCCCACTGGGAAAAAATAGTCAGGTTTTGAGTACACGTTGTACCAATGCACACGCATAATACACATATATAAATACATGGTACATACTATTGTCCCCTCTGGAGAACAGCTTTTAAGGATAGCAAGGTGGCCGTAAAACTCTTAGTGTCACTCAGCTTACAGTGGTTGTGCTCCAAGAAGGAGCAAGGTCATGGACATAACGCTGCTATATTTGTGAAAATGCTCTACTCGAAAGTGTCCAGGTCTGACTCCAAGCATCTCTCTGAAAGGAAGTTTGATCTGGATCTGATCTGACAAGACTCTGGAGAGTGTCTGGAGATCGCACTACTCCCTCCCCAGGTACCAGCCTGGTATTTAACCTCCCCAAGCCGCTCAGGTGCTCTGGTGGAGATAAGCATAATTTGTGATGACATGTGGGCTACACCACAAGATAATGCTTCTTCTGGTGCATTATTCAAAATACCTGCCAGGAGATGAGCTTCAGCTGCTTAAATATGCATCTACAGTGCATTTGTGGCTAAAGCTGTACTCAGAGTGGCAGAACTAAACTGAACTGCCACCCTCAGGAAAATTTTATTAGAACAATTTCACATTAAACAGTTTACATAACTAGTTCTTAAATACACTGGCTTTCTAGAAACACTGTCAATCACTTATCCTGAACTAGCCCATTCAACTTTTTTTTTTTTTTTTAATAAATGGAAATATTGACCATACAGGTTCCTTGAAATCATTGCACTGGAGCAACTCTTCAACCTGCTATTGATTTTCTTTGAGAATGCCATTTCAGATCAAAACACTGAAGACATCTAGCCTTGAAAATCAAATCCTTAGGAAGTCTAAGTTGTTATGGGTGCTGGAACTTTGAGCAAACACAAACTCATTTTTTAGTGTAACCTGTAACATTAACAGTGTTGATGTGGATTCTGTCTGGATGTTTTGGAGAGCACTAAGCAGTTCTTTTGTCCTTGTCTTTTTCTCCAGTACGTAATAAATGCACCAAAGGGGACAGTTTGGCTCTTTATCATAAACTTAATAGACAGTTTCCAAAGTAAAAATTGACTGCTCTGTAGCGAAGCAGAAAAAAACCCAGAGTATTTTGGCATATATCATCATCTTTTGGGTTGCAAAACCAAGTATGTCATACCGACTTTTGTCCTGACAAATATTCAGGCTTAAATATGTCACTGGGTCATCAAACTCATATTCTTCAACCCAGCCAGATCATCTGTTCCAAATAGCTGCCAGAACACTGAAATATATTTTTTGGTCTAGGGGTTCATTTTCCTTCTAATTGCTTTGTTCCTATCTAGTTAGACCCTTCATGGCTGACTTTGAAATGAATCACTTTCTTACAAATCAGAAAAAAAAAACCCATTACAGAGCAAATGTCCCTTATTTGCTTGAGAAGGACATGAACAAGAACACGAATTTTGCAAAATTATTGACTTTGCCAGCTTCCAAAAAAAAATGCATGTTGGGTTTTTTTTTCTTTTTTTGAGCACTTGAAACCACGATTCCCATCATAAAATTATCAGACAGAGGAATTTCAGGCAACACTGAACATGAATTATGCTGCAGGGTGTACACCAGTCCTTTAGGACTTTTGTACTAGGTAGAGGTGATACAAAGATATCATTAACAGTTACTGTTTTGATAAGGAGCCATAAGGCCACTCCTGTGGCATTCACTGGCTCACGCTGCATCACCTTACCAAAGGCTCTGCAATTGTTTAAACACTCTTAATAGTCACACTGTGCTGCTGGAGTAGAAGGGAATCTCAACCTATTTCTGAAACGTTCCACTATTTTTAAATAAAACTGCTAAGTATCAGTAGCAATATAATCAGTTTTCAGCATGAAAGAACTTCCTGCCCCTCTTACTCTTGTTCTTTCCTTCAAGTGTTTTTTGGGGGAGAAAGAAACCAAGTAAAGATAACCAACTTTGCACGGATATGAATGGCAAAAGTGACATTGCTGTTACCGAGAGAAATCCCTTGAAGCAGAAAGAACACCTCCAGCAAAGCTTTGGAGGGCAGATGAGAAACAAGCAAAACACAACACTCATTTTCAAAAATCATTCCAACATGAGAGAGGCACGGAAAATATTGCATACATTTCGAGCCTTCCTTTGCTCAAGTTGCCAGCAAAAACCTGTGCTCACAAGAGAAATAGCTGTGAAGCTTAAGATGCTACCACCCCCTCGTCAGCGGTTACGCAAACCTGCACCTCAGCGCCTTCACAACTCAGTCAAAACCACTTTGAAAAGCACATTTATCTCCAGTGACTGGATATTGCATGGAAACAGCTGAGGTGAGGTGAGTACATATACTCCACTCCACCAGTTCCTGCTGAAGACATACAGCGGTAACATTTTAAATTGCATCAGCTAGAGTTGTCTGGAGCTCATCTAACCTCCTTCAAGGTTCCACCGTGCTCTCGGATCTTACGTAGATTGAGACTGAATTAGCTAAGCCACTCTTCCGCTAATTTCCCAGCATTATCATAGGCAGGTAACAGCCCTACTGACAACTCTTTTAGGCTGTTGTCAAAGATCTCTGTATCTTCCTACTTGCCGGCGGTCAGGAGAATGACTGGCTATTTTGGAATCACTGGTGCTCCCAGCTGACTTACAAACTTCCTTCAGACCTATGGCTGGCAAGGTCATGAACTCATCACAGGGGACTGCTGACTGTCCTACTGTTTACAAAAATAGCCAATGCCTTCCCCCATAGTTAGCTTTTCTATTATTGTGTCAAGTGCTCCAGGAACTACATCTTGTGTCCAGGCCATTCGCCGTGGTAATTATTTCCTTCACAGAGGTGTGGCTCCACACACATGAAGCAATGTTACTATTTGATTTTCTCTGCAAATAAAAAAAAAATTAGAAACAAAGTCCACAGTGCTTGCACATAACCTGAAGTGAAGAAGTCTACACAATTCTGGGGCCAGTAGACACATTAAGCGTTGCATTGAAGGTAAGTTCTTAGATATACATCCTTGCAAACGTTGTTCCTCTTCTGTTTTCAGAAACAGGGAAAACACATCTCAACTCCTCTGGGCAGTACAGAGTCACACTCCCCTCTGGTCGTTACAGATTTCTTTTAGTGCCAAGTTTCTCTGTCTCCTTCTACACAGTATTCCCAGAAGCCCTGTATACACTTATTAGCATTGTTAAGAGGATAAATCTAAAATGAGAGAGACATAAAGGTCTCTTCATAGTCCCATCTCAGCTCCAGCTCACTGAGCCTTAAATTTACTAGGCTTTGGTTTTGTTTGTTTTGAGGGTTTTTTTTGGGGTTTGCTTTTTTTTTTTTTTAACTAAATTTTCAAGACTAAGGCCCCTTCAGTGCTTAAAGAGCTGTTGTGAACACGCACAGAGAACTATATCCTGGCTGGGGCAGGCTAGTGCCCTGCTGTACCGAAACCAGCATCTCGGACAATCACAAAGCCCTCGGTATCTGTCAGCACACTCGGGCTGTCCTGTGAACGCAGACAATGACTCAGACTTTCACCAAAATAGAGGCAGAGGGAAAAACAGCTGTGGTTTTCTGGTAGCGCAGAGCTGCCTGGTCTCACCCCTAACGCAGAAGGCCTGGGTCTCAGTCCCCTTTCTTTCCACCTGTGAAGTACAGGGGTGCAGGCACTTGTCAGGTCAGGTCTGGAAGCAGAATAGCTTCACTGGAGTGACAGGGGAGCCAGTAAGCTGTGCTAAGCTCCTTCTCCGCTCTAGCTGGCTTGGACCCAGACAGCTCAAGTTTCTCTGCGTATCACTTCCCGGCTCTCCAGATTCTGGGGCCGGCACAGGCAGAGGCAGCCCAGATCTGTTTGCACACAGGATTTAGGTTGTTTTCCTGTTGCACGAAGCCGAGCAAACAAAGATGAAAGGGGCAGCAGCTGGAATTACACAGCTTTGTAGAGATCCCATAACCATGTGTGTGCTTCCTGTATCTGGAAATAAGGAGACACTTTTCAAGCATTTTGCACTTGTAAAAGGCTGCTAAATAAAGGGAAATTCACCCATCCTGCAGCTTTAAAAGCTGCAGCTGCAGAGTGCAAGCACAGAGCAGTAAGCAGTTTGCTTACCCACTGCTGCTTTCCTCAAACAGCACTTTCTCCCTGCTGGAGGGAGCTTTTTTACCTGCTAAGAAGAATTAGCAGCAAGCCAGAAAACAATCAAAAGGGCTTTTGTTCCCCTCCCCTCTCACTTTCTGCCTGGAGTGATTTATAGAAAGTATAATTTCTGTGAGGATAATAATCACAACTCAAAGCTACTGTACCATCTTCTGGTTAACACTGTATGAAGGCATTCAGGGAGCTCCTCACCCACTTCCTTCAAAAGTCTAGAGGACAAAAAAAATGAAAGCATATTACACTGCCAGAGGTGAATGAGGTACATCTATCATTCATGGCTTTTTGTGCACAATCTGGTCACTCCGAAGGATGGTCATTCTTCAGTTGAATCATGCTGCAAAATTACTTCTATCTCACCATCATGCTTTCTGTACAGTTACTTAACTATGTTCCTTACGGGAATGCAGTTTGCTTTAGTTTCAGATTGCAAATAAAAAGAGAAACAACAGCAATAAGAATTACATAAATGTAAGTATGTGCTTTTATTTTATACTTTCATGGCACGTTTTGATTTGTAAACATTAAATTACCAGTCCTCTTCTTCACATGTTGAAAATAACCACCAGACATTTCAGAGCTTTACCTGAGATTAAAAAAAAAAAACAAAACACAAGCAACCAAAAATGGAAAGAGAAAGATCTGGCATCTTTTACCTTACTCACATACAGTACCGTTTTAGGAAGAATTACAAAAGGGAATGTTTTCCAAAATAGGACAGTTTCCTTTTGACTATAAAGATATAGAAAATACATCAAAACACCTTAGAATGATCAGCCTTATTCAGAGGATGTTGCGAGTCACTGTCTCAAACAATTCTACTAATCCATAGCTGAAACACTGCATCAGTCCTGCAGCAGCATGATATCAACATCGTCATGAACACCTTGTAGAAGTAGCTCCCCTTGATAAGTGACAATTTTCCGTCGTTTTGCAGCCTTAAGAGTTCCCACTAGGGCTTCAAAGAGGTTGGCACACTTTTCATCAGCAAAGAGCACACCAAATTTCACGCTCACTTGTCCATCAGCATCTAAATCAAAAGATACAACATGAAAACACATGCAGATTTTCTTTGGGTTAGGAGATTACTGGGGAAACAAAGTAACAAGCAGTCAGAACACTGAAAGTAAAGCCCACGGTGTTTCCCAGTTTATTGGGGAACATACTATAAATGTTGATGATAAAGTTGGCAAAACTCCTCCTTGGCACAACTTTCCCTTTTTTCTAGAGATTTATATCAAGGACCAAATACCTGCTATGTTTATTTTTACTAATGACTTTCTGAAACCTAGGACCAGCACAAGCTACTGAACCTCTTCAAAGCATAAGGAGGAAATTAGTTTTAAATCATTAAAATGGTGGGTTTTTTCCACTTTTTAAAACTTATTAATATTTAAAGTTCATATTGAAAAAGATGCAATGTGAACTCATTTCTCACATAAAGCAAGAATTTTAAAATATATGTTAAAGTTAGCTAGGTTATTTCTAAAAGGCAGATGCAGCCATACAAAATGCAAGACACACGTATCCATTTAGGCTTTGACAAACAAATGAACTGAACTGAATTGCCTCAGAACTGAAATATACAAGCAGGTAGCACATTCACAAATTGCATAAATATTTATAAAGAAAGATGAGTTCTGACAATGAAAAACAACCTTCATAGAAAAGGCTACCTTCTAAGCAAGCTTAAGGAAGGCTGGAACTACACCTATAACTCCTGGATTAGTTTTAGGCATACAGATCAATTCCTTCCAAATACTACTATGATGAACAGAACTGAAGTGTATGAATTCTGAAGTTCAGAAGTTACTAAGGAAGGAGGTGGAAGGAAAAGGTGAAACTTTCTTCTTTGATGGCTGTAGCGAGTATTGGAAGTCTAAAGAAAAGTGTAATTTTGCAGTTGATTTTAACAGGAGCCGGATTTCAGGTCTATATCCTCTGCGCTGCAGAGGTTTAAACGTTTAACTTCATAACAGAACTACTTTAAAGGATGGGACAGAGGGAGCACCATACAGTCAAACATTAAGGAAATAAGCAAGTTTTCAGGTTACCTGGGCCTGCAAATTTGATTAAACAAAGTTCATAGGTTGATAGAACACGACTATATCTGTATGACATGTATGTCATATACATACGCACATGTATAACATTACTAAATCTGTACGGTCAGAGATATGACAATACTTACTTTTGGTCCCCAACCGCCGAATCTCCTCAACTAAGAGGCTAATTTCATGTTCCACATTCATTGTGGTCTAAAAAGTAAAATAAATTTTGACAAAGTTATTAGGAGACCTGTAAATCCTTTGCACCGTCCTGGGCTGTTCTCAGTTCATCAGGAATGTCACAGCACTTTGTAAATCCCAGTAGCCTGGAGACACACGGCTACAGGATAATCTCAGATTTCAGCCTTGAATGGATAAAGAGCCTCCACATTTCCACATTTGAGAGGATGTGAACAGAAACTACAAGGAGTTTCTGCTGCCGAGAGCGGAACTGAACCAGAGACAAACTATGCAAGTGTCCCAGGAAGGCCAACATTTATTTCCATTCACACAGATCCCAAGGAACTACTGCACTGCCAAACTTACCCTGTGCACCTCTTTGCTGTGAAACAGGGCAATTTTCACCAGTGTGCACCAATGCCTTGCAACAGTTAAGCCATATGCAACTTAGTAGATGGCAACACTACAGTCCCACAAAACACTTGGGCTACAAAGAGTCCACAGTTAATAGCTGCAGGCACCTAAAAGCTGTTTTGGGATCTATGCTGTGCAAAGCAGCACCAGCACAATGAAACGTTTAGGTGTGGAAGTCCTTAAGCAAAAACTGGCATCCAGGGTAGCACAAGAAACAAGGACCCACAGACACAGCAAAGCATCAAATGCAGCTTCTGCAGGCACTAACAACGCAGCCTGGAACAGCAGCTGTAGAGAGAGCGCCTGGAGCTGAACACTGTCCAAAAGAAGCTTGGTGAACACCAAGACCCTCTCGCTCAAGAAACCAGGAATTCTGCACAGATCTGGTAAGTAAGTGAAGTTAAAAAACTGACATCTGGATGCATCACAAACTCTTCCTAAGGGAAAAGCTTCCCCTCCTTTCTTTTTTTTTATTGAGTTAAAATAGGCAAGAGTGACATAGTTCCACCTCCCGACCCCTCATGATTTATCCAAGAGGCAAAAAACCTTTGGGTTTTTTTTCTGATTTTCAGATCCCAAATTCACTTGCAAAAAATCTATCTTTTTGACATGTAAAATTGAGCAAGCTTAGTATCAGCGTGGGTTTCAGGCAAAGCCACATCCAAACCACAGTTTCACCCCTAACGCATGGCAACACCACACGCTCAAACAGTGGATGTCAACAGAATAACAGCTAACGTTGCAAGAGGATGCAAAGCCGCCGAGGTACCACCTCTGCAAAGCTGCCTTAAAAGGGCACGGCAGCAGAGCTGCAGAATTTTAATTGCCTTGGATGATTTCGACAAACTTTTAGATTTTGTTTAACTGAGCACGGAATAAATTGTTACAAGCCACAGAGGAAAATATGACCCATCTACCAAAAAGCTTACGCTATCGTTATTAATTAGTCAAGCTGCCAATTTTAATATTGCTCGTTACAATGGCATAATTAGCTTGTCTTTAAAGATGTTCTTTTAACTTTAAAGGCTTACTTTTAACTCTTTAAATCCGCATTAATTTAAAATTCCTTTCCCTCATACACATACACCGCCAATTTAAATAGCAATATTTAGAATTTAAAAAAAAATAATTCTACATTATTGTGCAACACTTTTGAGATCAGAGAAGCGCGGCTGCGTAAGGGAGAAGGGATTCCAGGGTATTTTAAGCACACTTAAGTATTTACTTCATATTGTCATATACTCGACACACCAACGACCAGAAGCGCACACCTTACGATTAAACTCTAGTATTTCCGATGGCAACGCACTGCTGGAAGCCAGAATGGCTTTTTTTTTATTTTACAGTCGTGCTACGAAAAATAAACTTTCTCTTTATTTGCCGGAAATTCACCTCACGGTTACCGAGCACAGACCCATCTTCCTACCCATCTGCACCGACCTCTCCCGTCGCAGACCCCACAAATAAATACCCGAGAAGACGGAAGATGGCTC
>VZSZ01000373.1:106408-124139 GCA_013398815.1 Ibidorhyncha struthersii | reverse complement strand
CCCCCACCGCGGCCATTTTGGGTTCCGCCGTTGGTCGCTGCGGTGGGAGTCGCGCTGCCCCGCCGGGGTCCGTCTCCCCGTGGCGTGCGAGGGCTGACGAGGGGCAGCGGCCGGCGGGCACCCCGCCTCGGCCGCCAGGCCCGGCTCTCCCTGGGCCCCTCGCAGGGGGCGAGCAGGCAAGGCTGAGCGCTGGCCCCGCGTTCCCGGTTGAAGGGTTGTGTCGTTCTCCGCCCCCCGCCCACACCCGCCGTGAGGACCTCACTCCTTTCTGCATCAGTGACTCCCAACTTTGTGCCGCCTACAGGTTTCCCCAGCGCACCTCGTTTTCTCCGTGTGTTTGGTAAATGGCCCCCAAGGGGAGCTCTTCCCTGACTCCCTCTCTTCCAGTGGGTCCGCTCCCAACATAATACGCTGCATTGCTTAGTTGGCTTTCTGTCAGCGTACTGTGCCTCATACTCTCCATCTCCACTGGCTTCCCCGGGTGACACTATGCCACATTCTTTTCTTACACACGCACATTTGTTTTCTCCTAGAAAAGCAGTTCTTTTTCCAAAGAAAGTGAATGAGCTCAGTCAGTATCATTTACCTTCGATAAAGTCACATTGCAGTTTATCTTATTTTTCATTCAGCGCCACGTCCTTGCACTCTGCACTGTGGAGAGAAGGCAATTTAATTTCTTCCATTTTGTATCTTCGGTATTCACTACTGCTCATCTCTCATGCTTTCTCTTCACCTCTCAGAAAAGTTTACATCTTCTCTCAAGGACAGAGGCACTAAGCCCGTGAGCTGCGTTAACTCCTACGAAGCAGCGAGGGTGCCGCCAACCCACTCCTCAGTCAAGGCTCACACCAAATGTCTCCAGAAAATTCTCACCAGCACAGCACAAGGCACTGCTGTTCCCGGCTGTCTCTCCCACCGCCCTGTCAGGCATGACTGCCCCTGAAGCAAAGCTGGTATGAGAAGCTATTTCCAGCCTTTGCAGTTCACGTTTTCATCCATTAGCTGCTGAAGGTGAGGCTGAGATACTTTCTCAGACTGTGAGCTGTGCCAAGTTAGGTCTGGTCCCTCACTACAGTCTCCCACTCCTGGCATAAGGATGAGTAAAGAGCTAATGGCACCTTAACTCACTACAGCAAGCTCTGCTAGGGCTTGTTTGGCAGAACCTGCAGCTACATAAATCGATTTGCACAGTGGAAATTATGCCAAGAAGATCACATTCTTATCACTCCAGGGATGTATAACTGGAGTCCAAGCCCTTTCCTTTTCTGAGGGATTTTTTTGATGGTGCTTTTATTAAAAGATTAACTTTTCCTTAGAATAATCACTGTTTATCAGTAACAATCTTTGGTTAGTCAAAAAAGACCCATGCTGCTTTCTGCTCAAGGAGCTCAGGCAGGTGATAGCATATCAAAACATTTTCTGGAACAGATTAGCTGTATTTAACATCAGTAAGGGGTGCTCTTTTAAAAAAAACACCAAACCCTGATAGTTAGGAAAACAAGATTGAAAAGGCTACATTCATAAGTTGATAATGAAATTAACGAAATTTAAATCTGTCTGAACTGAATCAGAAGACTGTGGAGAATCCTCAGAAAAATGTAGTATCTGAAAAGCATTGACGCTCTGTGCATTTGATGGCATAGGTGCTCATATTAATGCATACTGCTTTTCCTAAGATCATAGTTTTGTTGGCCAACACAATGCTAAATACTACAGTAAAAAGGACAGACTTTTAAGGAAAATTTGAGAGAAACGTTTTAAAAGAGAATCTAATTAGTATGTTAGCAAATATGGCAAATATTCCAGTTATTTAGCAGTATAGAATAAAAGTGCTTATTTTCTGTTTTTATTGTTAAGAACATGCTTTCAGTTGTAACATGCACATACTCTAGACTTCTTAATCATTGCAACACCATTAGATTTGCACAAATAATGTAGGCCTTCACTCTGCATAATGTGATTGTTATTAAGGATAATTTATGTTTGATCGAGTAAAAGTTTGGGACTTTTCAGGCCAAAGGTATTATTATTATGATGATGACATCTATAACAGAAGTTATTCTCTAAGTCTGTTTTGAATCACAGCCCGTAGTTTATAAGTAGATCCAACTATACATCTGAAAAAGATGAACAAAAATCTATAATTTCTTATCTTATTTTCTTTTAACCCTTTTTTTTTTTTGAGGAAGTACAATTATTTGTTTTTTAAATTCTATTTTTTGAAAAGAAAGTGTCATGTACCCAAGTATTGGTCCCCAGGAACACATCAGTTGATTATCGAAACACAGTATGCTTTCATTACTATTTCTTTCATGGCCCTTCCTTGTCATGTAATATGAAAATAATTCTAGGTAAATCAGTGCTCAAAAACATCTGTCACCGTGACAATTAAGGGAACAGTGATGCTGCCAAAGTATGAAAATGAGCTGGGCAGCATCAGGACTAGGTGACCGATTATGTCCTTACAGGGTCAGCAGCAGTCAGCAGGAAATGTGAAAATTATGGAGATGGTGAGGTTTGGTCATTCTGCTTCCACAGAATGATACTTTAAAAAAAAAAAAAAAAAAAGGTGCAGAATAGTCCTTTACAAGCACACAGGACAGACATGGAAATATTGCTTATACGTATTTCATATCACTGGTTAAGGTCATCATTGGACTCATAATTTGTATTCCCCTTTCTGCATTTACTAAGAGCGCTCCCCAAAAGTCATAAGATTCTGCCTTAAAACAGAGTATTCTAATTTGACCTTCTTTGGCATCTCACTGTACTGCTATGTACTGGATGCACAGTTTTACATCAAGGTAGCCAAACAGAGGAGTGATGCAAGATTTAAAAAACATAGCTTGAGAACATCACAGTAGATGTACTGGATCTGATCAAACAATCAATTTAACCCAACATTTTGCCTCCAGCAGTGACCAAGAGCATGCATTTGGAAAACAGTATAATCAACAAAAAGTATCGTCATTTATTGAAGCATGTAATTATTCCATCTTCTCCCTTCTCCATCATGTTCATGCCTATAGCTCTCCCATCACTCATCTTATTTTCAAGCTGAAGAGTCCTAGTTTTATTTAATCTCATGTAAGATTAATGCCTTTCCATAGTGCTAATCCTTCTTGTTGCTCTTTATATTTTATCAAATAATTCCATGTTCTTTTTTGGGACTGAATTAGAAGAACTGTCAGCATTATTCAGCACGTGGGTATAGTATATACAATGACATAATGATTCCCAAAATTTTACGTGCCGTTTTGAAAAGTGCTGAGTACTATCCATACTGATTTCAAAAACTGTTTCCAAAGTGGTAGTAATTAATTGTTCTTCCACAGATAATTAGGATTATTTTCCCCCCAGTATATTTGCATTTTCAGTCCCACCAGCTGTTTTACTGTGTGATTTGAAATAGGACCACACAAACTTTGTCACCTCTTTTACCATGTCATCACTGACAGCTTTGAACAACACAGGTCCAAACAGAGGTGGTACTATGAATGTGCTAGTAACCTCTCTCTCATGAAAGTTGACCACCAGCTCTACCTCTGTCTCCTCTTACCTTTCAGCTGTTTATTGATTCTGAATGGAGCCTGTTTTCTTACCCCATGAGAAATTAGTTTTGTAAGTATTTAATGTTTACAGTAAACCTGTTGTAAACATATCTGTTGTAACAGGTTTCTCCAGAGACAGGCATGTAGCAGCATGGGCCAAGCCTGAAAAATGTAGGAGAATGTTACAAGGCCATTTGCTAGGTCTTTTTTTTTCTGTTTCCAGCATATATTAACTAAATATTCTCACTTTACTGGTATTTCTTGATAACCTATGCTGTTCTTGTTTTGCACAATACTGTTGTCTTGAATTTTTGTTGCATTATACGTGCTTGGTAACAGGCAGACATATGCACCACATGTGCATTCAGTTTTCTGTTGAGATCCTCCCCAGCTAAAAACCATTACAACTGCCACCGTGATTTGTAGATTTCACTGCTAGAAGAGATCATCTTATCTATCTTCTTACATAGTCCGGGTCTTACTTTGTTCTTCAACATGTTTTTATTTGACTTGTTGATTTAGTAGAGGCATGAGTTCCTGCCACATGTGCCTGCATCTAATCCCTTTGCTTTAACACCAGCATCTTGTACCTGTGCAAAGTGCCAGAGATTCTCCTTACTGTCTCCAAAGCTGGACAGAAACTGCAGTGCTGTGATTCAACCAGGAGTGTGCCTATGTGTCTTGTCTTAGCCCAGCCCCATCAGGTATCTGTGCCGTTGGCCTGCCGTGAGTCACTTCTCCACCTGGGTGTGCCGCATTATGCAACCCATGGTAGGGCTGTGACTCAACATGAAGTCGTAAAGCCACTTCAGCCCCGGCTAAAACAGGTCTTTAAAAATATGTCTTCACATGACTTAAAGATTTCAAGTGGTAAAGGATCTACTACATTTCTTATTCCTGTGGACTTTGTAACACCACAGAAAAAGAAAGATATCTTTTTCCTAGAACAAGACAGGGCCTTTGGCTGCAATAGGAAATTAAAAACCACAGCAAGTCAATGCTGTTACAGAAATCTGAGGGGAGTAAGCAGTATTCAGAGAGTATTGTTGTTAGAGATAGTCAGAAAAACGACTATATTGTTTGAGACAAGCCAATCGACCAGGAAAATGGCACACTATTCTCTTAGGAACTCCATATCCAAAGCATCTCCATCATTTTTGGTCCAACTATTAGTCTTACTTGGCCACTCTCTCTGTCTTAAGTCAGAAGTTGTTTCAAGGGAGAAAATTATTTTACAAAAATGAAAAGCATAGTGATGCTCTGGAAAACAACCAATAATTTTCCTGTAAAGCCATGCTTTAAAATATTGTGTGGGCCCTTAGCTTTACTTTTCCTATGATAACCAAAAAAGCCAAAACCAAACCAGAACAACAAATACCCCACTTTCTCTTTTTTCTCTTTTTTCTCTTTTTTTTTTCTCAGTGAGTTGAAAGAGTAACCTAGCAAAACACAAGCATTTCTTTTAACGTATTAACGTAAAAGCAAACACGAGGGGCCAGCCTCAGAACAAGAGAGACTACAAATATAAACACTGTGACTGCTGACAGTCTTGGCACTTGAATGAGCACTTCTATTGAGGTAAATGGAATGATTCATTTAGGCTGTTACTCCCCTGGGCCGTCCCAGAGAGGGGACTTATTTCAGAAATGGCCTCAGGGCATCACACCCTTCTTGTTATCCACTAGGTGCCTCAAACAATGTAATGCTGCTTCCTCCTAAATTAAGCATGTAAATCTTTACTACAGTTGAATAGAAAAGAAAAGAAGTACTTAAAATCTCGATGTAAATCACTGAAATTACTTGCTCTATGCCTAACCCAAGAGTAAACCTCTGTATGGAACGAAAGAAAGATGCTGTATCAGTACAGGCTAAAAGACTGGGCCCATAATGTTATACAGCACACACTGTAAAAAGAACTATGAGATTACCCTAATCATGCGTCTGAGAGTAGTTACTTGAAAACTGTAAGACTGAACTCAAAAGCTCCCTAAACACGCACAAAGTCAGAACTAGTAGGGAGTTTATTTTGAGCTCGGGTGATGCTTTTCTGCACAAGAGGATGTGAAGTAAATAGGACGTGCACTAAAGTCTTGAGGGAGCTGAGTATCAAAAAGTATTTGGAGACAGTTTACAAAGAGAAAAAGGAATATATAATAAATATATAGCTGATACAGATATCAGCTGAAATAGCTGATTGTATTCAATGTGTCTTATGGTGTTCTTTGCTACAACAGCTGAATATGTGAGAGAGAGGAACATGAAGACTAATTACTTTCTCAGATTCCTGGTATCAAAAAATCACTTGTAGCAAGGGAACAGCAGTACATCTTCTGATTTCCAGACAGCATGGTAACAGCTGAATCATCCAGTCCCTCTGTCCTCTTGCTTGGTATGTATTGCGAAAAAGAATCACCTCCCCTTCTCCCTTTCCTTCTGCATGTATACATACACATACTGACATTTTGGGGACTTTTTCAGAAAACCAAAAATACTGGGTTTGCATAAAGATGTCAAATAATGGCAGCAGAGATGACAGTTACATTTATATAGAATTATTATTCACATTCACATCAAATACAGCTCCAGGTGTAATATCTTTATTTATTAGTTTCATATGAATTGTCTTCCTAAAGCTCACGTATTTATAATGACTCATGACAGAAGTACATCAAATCTTTTCCTGAAGGAATTCTTATTGAAATGGAACTGTGGATTGACATTTGTCAGAATGCATTTACTTAAGATATGAAATCTTGTCATGGCAAAAGTCATTACATTAATTTTTTTTTTAGTGAAATGTCAAGACCTGCGGCTGGCCATACAAGCATCGTTCACAGAAGTTTATAGTTGGCTAAAAAACATGAGAAAACTTTATTTATCACTGTATTAATGACAGTTAATAATCATTCAATGCAAAAATCCTGTTTATAAGCATTTTTAGGAATAAACCTGTAATTTTGTTAGTCTATATTCCAGGTTCTTAGCTCAAAAACTGTGTTTAAGGTGCACATTGGATCATTTGAATCTGATAATCTTTGCAATTACACTGAATTTATACTATATTTTGAAGTCAAGTACAGGAGCACTTTATTGGTTCCTGCATATGGGGAAGTGTATTTTTAGGGTCAAATTTATATATAACCTGCCTTTTAAGAATTATTTGGTTTCAAGATACAATGCCAGATCTGAAATCCAAGTGAGGTTCAAATTTGTAACTAATCAAACTTTATTACTGGCACTGCAGCCACAAGTCTTTTGACCCTAAATAATTTGATTTCCTGCTGTTTGAAACTGCAACACAGAACAACGATCAGACTCCCAATGCAGCTTCCCACAGAGCACTGCTAAGGGTCTCACCTATTGACCTAATAGCCTAGGAGGAATTTCTGTCACGGTGTAGAAGGTCAAACTGTATGCTGATTTCAAATAGCAGACAAGTATCTACCAGGGAAGTACTATGAGAACATCACATTAATTTACACTTTTAAACACACCATATGGTTTGATAACAAATGATGTGCTGGTTTTCTTCTTCATCAAACACCTAAGTTTTATGAATTTTCATGAATTTTTAATCTGCAAAGTTAATTATAATTGTGAATCCCAAACTTCTGGGATAAGTCTTACCTTTTTAAACTTTTATTTGAGGAAATTTTGTCCAAGTACCTCTGACGTGTTGGAGGAGCTTAGATTTAAAAACATAGTTAAGAAAATTAAGTATAACCATCTTCTTGTTTGGTTCATAGTTATCCTATGTAATGGTATTACATGTCTATAAATAATATTTGCTTCTCAAGGCATTGTGTTGTCATATTTTGAAGAAAATATTATTTGTTCTCTGTCACATGAATAGCACAAATGAATCTCACTTTCCCTACTGAAGAAAGCACAAAAGCTGCCTTGCACAGACAAGTGTTTTCTTTGTGAACTGTTACAGAAACTTCCCAATGCACTTCCTCTGAATCCAAGTCTTCCTTATGTAAGTTTAGACCACCTTCAACTTCCTTCCGCTATTAGGAATCAGCACATTACTCCATTTTATAAAGTTTATCTCCATTTTTAATTTAATGGAAATTTATAAAATAATATTAGATGACATGAAAGTATGCTTCTGATGGTGTGCAAATTTGGCAGAAACAATAGGAAGAGAGGGCTGAGGATTCCAGAATTTATGTATGTATTTCTGCTCTAAAAACCATAAATAACTGTAATTACAGTGCTAACAGGAAACAGAAATGGGAGAGGTGGTTTTATTTTTTCTTTAGACAATCAGTTGCATCATAGACCAAGCAAAGTAAGTCAGCGTAGGATGACGAACTTCCCAGCTACATAAACAAGGTATGCATGTCCATCAGAGGGTAAAGGTATGTGTGGGCACAGGTACAGTATTTGGCATAAGGTACAGAGGAAATATTAGCCATCTTCCTCAGGAGTACATTCAGGACAGGTGGAGTCTTGAAATGGAATTAAAAAAACGGAACAGGGACTCGTTGTCAGTCATTTTTCGGAGTCACATAGCTGGACCTGAAAGAGGACAGTTGACAGAAGTCCTCTGGGTGGAGGAAAACTGGAGAAAGAGCCTCTAAAACAGAGGCAACTGATCATTAGGTCAATCAGTGGATCGGTTCTGTCTAGTACTAGGAAGGCATCCAAAGCCAAAGACTCCAGTCAGCCAACTTTCCCTCTTTCCTCCTGTTGAATTATTGCACTTGCCAGTGGAAGCAAAGGGGAAAAGAGATCACATGGGAAAATGTAGAGAGAGACCTCTTGTTTTTTCTTAGAAGGGTGGGCTGTGACCTTTCATGCTCTAATCCTTTAGAAGACTTCTCTTGACATCAGCTGGCAATTTCTCAGTGCACCTTTCAGAAGAAAGACTGACCATGATGCACACTGTTTAAAATGGCTGATGTTGTACTAGGATGTACGTCAGCCATGGAAAACTGTTTATCTGCAGATGCTAGCAAAGTAGGACTGCTGTGAACTGTGTAGAGAACAATTAACAATCTCCCTGAAAAGTCAGCGGGCATTTAAGAAATCACTGGGCAAAGTACAGTGGCTAAGATTTTGGGTAGAAGTTGAAAGATCACTAATTTTCAGTCAGGATTTTAAATTGTATTACCTGTTTATAAACCTTACATCAGTATTCATCTCACCAGACTTTAGCTACCTGGAAGTAAGGTGCCTATTTTTAAAGCTGGTTACTTGACTGACTCTCTGCATGTATACATCGTTAAGTCTCTACAGTAAAGAAGAGTGATAAAACCCTCACCTTCTGAAAAGCACCACTAGAGAGCTTCAAAAAGTAGCTCAGAGATGAAAACTAACTTTCAGATAGCTGAAGACACATGGGACAAATAATAGTTCTTTGGTCACAGCTGTAAGTTGAAACATATAAACTATAGTACCAAGGCTGTATTGTTGACTCCATTCTGTCAATTAACCAAAGATTCTCCAAGCAAACACACAAATTATCTTCAGTATTAACAGCTTCTCACTATAGCAAATAGTCATCAATAAAGACTTGGTACATCGGTTAATTGGTTAGTACAGATCAGAATGTTTCCATCACAGAGGCAAACACAAGGTGGAAAGACTAGTATCTCACACCAGAGGAAATGCAGGCATTTTTTTGTTCCCTTACTTTCTAAGGAATACACATCCTTTATTTCATTACTGGGAAATAGATTTTGTATGCGTTCCCAAGCTAAAAACTGACTGCACAGGCTATTTTTCTTACAGGTCAGATGTGAGGAAACAGAGCCATTTCACTTCCTCCAAAATCTCTATATAAAGAGAAGAGGAAAATGGGACCAGACCTATTGTTCTTAGTTTCCTGCCTCCTTTTTCACTATACCTCATTCACATAAGCAAGGTTCTGCCACTTTGAATGCATCATCTCTATTTAGTGTATTTGGATATCTAAGAATATATAAATGGCTCTTGCAGTACACAGACAATATCAGAAAAGCCTTTATTTGATAAGAAGGTTGTACATCAAAGGTACCTGCTGCCTGTTTTTCTTTCATATAAAATATAGTAGCTCTTCATTCAAACTGTTCTCTCTCTTCCAAGATAGTAAGATCAAACTATACAAATAAATAATCTGCCCACAAAATCACAATAAACTATTTTTGCGTTCCTTTTTCTCAGCTGTTTTTCCTAAGTCTTCAGTCATTTGAATGGCTGCGGTATGTTGATCAAATACAAACAAGAGAAAGGTTTGAGTTATGAAGCACGTTTGGCCCATTCTCAGCTACAATAGTTCAAGGCTTTTTGCCAGGGTTGCAGCAATTCTTATTGGAATGAACTGGGAAGTGTTAGAAGTTTCTGCTCTTTCCTAGTGATGAGATGTAGCTGGAGATGTGGGGAAGCATGCATGAGCCCACTGCACGCTCCCAGCAAGCCCTGCTTTGCTGTCCAGTGCTATTTCTTCTATCTGTATGAGAATCTCCACAAAGGAATTGCAGGCATCACGCCCGAGGCTTGTCCTCTCTGTCTCTCAGACACCTATCAATACAGGCACTACCCAGACATTTCTAAAAGCTGCCCATGAAGTAACCTAGTACATCTCTCTCTGGGTCAGGAGAGGAAGAGGAGGATGAGATAGCCTGCTGCCTTCTAGCACCTGTTCAAGCTAAGAGATGTAGGCTGCCACCATAGCAGGTAACAGCAGTACTTGGGTTCCTGCAAAGAATCAGCATTGCCTTTTATCACAACCATTGTTTGATCTGTTGGGGAGTACAGAAGAGATATCAATTTGGGACACAACAAGGGCACACACAAGTTAACAGTTACACAAAAAAATGTGTGGCTAGCAAAAGATGCAATTGTCTCTCTGTATGTATGCTTATATATTCATTCCATTCTGCCAGTTTCTAATATGCTCCTTTTATGATTAATTTAAAGAACTGTAAGATCTGAACCTTTTTCTAGAAGGAACAAGGAGAAATAAAGTACTTGGCAATGATTCCACTTAAATTCAGAGAGCCGTAGCACTATGTAGGCTTAGCCCCAATTCTACCAAATATAGTCCCTCTAAAATGACTGGAACAGAACATGATGTTTCAAAAATAAAGAAATGTGATTTCTTCAGAACATTTGAATGTGTGTTAATTAAGTATATTTCCACTCTGCTCAAATAATAGGTTTAGTTCAAATAACATTTATTGATTTTACATTACAGGGCTGTCATTAGCATTTGCTAACTGAGTCAAGTTTAGCAGGAAGTTATGATGGTAAGAGCTTTCCTTCAGGAATTATTTATACACTAACAGGAAAACTACATCTTTCTTCCTTGACATCTTGAGTCTCTTAATGCAAACAGAAGAAGTTTCAGTTCTGTGTATGTCATATATATCTCACTGTCAAACTCAAAAAATGGGGTTTCTGTGAATAGGAATGGTAATGCAATGAAAATGCTACCATATTTCAAAATCAGTTTCTGCTCCCAAGTACACTAATGTAAATGCAAAGTTACGCTCTTCAATGTGATTGAATTATTCTAGCTTTTACAATATACATAAGTTGGGGACATGGAGGTGAGGTCAATGACCTAAAGGTAAGTGGGGGCGTGGCTGTGGGGGTCAGGGCAAGCTGTGGGCTGGCTGCTGGAGGGGCAGCCACAGCCCAGGCCTGCCTCGTCCCATGGGAGCTGCAGTCACCTGAGGCTCTGCCGCAGGACCTGGCCAGACTTGCAGCCACACCACATCACAGCCCTGCCTGTCCCTGGCCATGGGACACTGGTCCAGACCTCCTGGCCCTGCCCGGTGCCGGCGGGATGGGACTTCTGTTGCCAAAGATGGCCACTGCCTGTCTCGTCATCACCCTTGGCTCCCAGCTTCCCTTACTGATCCCTGACAATAAATGTGGATAAAGACGTGTAATTGGAAATAGATCTTCAAAATAAGTCAAGATGTTTGGAAGAAAACAAAAAAGAAAAAGACAGGGGACAGAAAAAAATAACATAAAAATTAGAAAGTGTGAAGAAATTAGTCTGTAAAACATATTAGAGCAAAGCTATATATAGAGGCCTTTAATTATTAGACTCCTTCCTACAGCCACCACAGATGGAGCATACAGCATTCTTAATATCCCTCCTATACCTGACTCAAACAGCAGAGAAATAGCGTAACAGAGCTGTTTTTAACAAAAGAAGCAGATTTGAAAGCACACTGGGGTGTTTTTGATCTAGAGAACTTTAAGAAAAAGAAATAAACTAGATTATTGCTATCTTAAACAAATACAAGACACAGAGGGAGTTTTACATTTTATTTATCTTAACATATCAAGAGCAGCCCACATCACCATGGAGAAAAAGGAAGGGATTAAAATCCTTGGGAAACTGATCTTAATGCAACACAGCTAAAAGAACAGGCTGAGTCAAAGTCTGACCAAGAGGCAGAATCACACTGTGAAATAACAAACTGGTGAATCCAGAATCCAGAACAGAGAAGGTACCAAAGCACAAGGAAGAGGTGAGCTGGAGTACGAATCCCAAGAGTACCAGTACTGTGGAGGGTTGTATTGCTTAGTGTGAGGAAGAAACATGTAGAAAGAAAGGTTAAAGGGGGGAATTAAAATCCTTGAGTAACTGGTTATAACTGAACACTGTTAAGGAAAAAATAATAAGATGGAAAATAAAATATAAGTGAAATGGAAAAGGAAAGACACATTCTACACACAGCTAAAAGCAGAGCACAGGAAAATGAAGGAGGGGTGAGTATGCGTGTAACATGGGAGAGAGAGGTGTGACATTTTGCTTTCAGGATTTCTCCCCACTTCATAACTAATTTCTGACAAATCCAGTAATGTGCCAGAAGTTTCCTGAAGTAGCCATTAACAACACTTCCAGATGGAGATCATTATTCAATGGAATAATGATCCATTAGGAAGGGATAACATCCTCTTCCATCAGCAAGTTGCAGTGCACTTCCACATTCAGGGAGCAAGAGGAAAGAGAAGTATGAGAACAATGAGAACTGCTCAAGAATCCAGGGTGACGGGAGCTAAGTAAATAAAGGTAGTGAAGGAGGTATGAGACTGTTTTCAGACCAGCTGGGGCTTCAGTAACGTAAATTTTAGGGCTTCAAAACAAAGAAAGATATTGAGGGACCACAAAGGTAACCCAAATAATGAAAAAACCCACCTGAATAGAACCTTATTGTACTTCAAGACAATTGTTATCAATACATAAATAATTTTATGAAGAATTATATGTCAGATAGTGCCAAATATTACAAAGAAAAGTTAAACTATCTTACCCCTCCTGACTTTACAAAGTTATAGAGAATATATTTATAAAAGAGGACGTAGACAGTGTCATGAATAATCTGGAAATAAATATGACAGCAAGACCAGATGGATTTATAGTTAAAATGATGAAAGGCTCTAAAAGGAGTTTTAATTTCTACAAGAAGAGACTTATCTGATAGTACCATGCAAGCAGGAGGGATCCTCTCCTTTTGGAAGAAACAAGAATAGTTTTGAACTTGAAGAGAAGTGGGATTTGACCAGCTTGCTCAGGCTTTTGAGGTGCTCAGGTAAATATGAAAAGTGACTCTCCCTTCAATTCATCCTTAAAGGAATTCCTCTCTGGAACCTACCAAACACATACAGCTGTGCTGGGGTTAGGGTAGATGCCCCCCACCTTCTGATATGTAGAGATGAAATCTCACGTAAGGATCTGCCAAGATCATAAAGGAGTAAATGTTTCTCCTTTCCAGCATCTTCCACTTTGATTTTTTTAATTAAAAAAGTTTTCCTTTAGAGGCTTTCATTTGACTGCTTAGTCCTTTCAATCAGTTGACATATTTGAAAGAGAAAAGGGGGCAATTTTTAAAATATGTGCAACTTTTACAAGGACCATGATAGAGATATACAAATAAAAAGCTTAACGGAGAGACTGAGGAAAACTGAGCAGGCATAATGGTGAATGATATGGAAAAGGTATTATTCGTGCACCATCGAGGAAATTTAAACAGAGAAATATTATTAAATACTCCACAGATAGTAGATGTCTCCAGCCAGGATCTCATACATATTTCAGCGGTGACACAGCATGCTAGGGAGGCTGCTGATAAAGAAGTTATTATTTTCCCTTCCAGGATGTGCCAGCACAGAGGTGCAGGAGGGACCAGAATGACCAGATTGTGGTGAGTAATAACATCGCTTTAGATCCACCGTTTGCTTGCTGAATGCTCCTTGCAAACGTGCTCTCCCCGTACAGAAAGAAAAAACAACAACCACCCTCGTTGTTACTGTCTGCTACATGGCTCTGTGTGGAAAGGATTTTTCATCCACCATGGAAAATTTCATAGCCTTACATGTGGGACTCCCTTTTAGTAGAGAAACAATCCCAGCAGGACTGACAGAACAGAAGGTAGGTTCTTTGAAATATTGATGCCATTTTGTAGAAGGTAAAATCAGCAGCAGGTGAAACCCGATCATATGACAAAACTGATGTTTTTCAAAATTGCAAGAATAAACATCAAGGTTGGAAGGAGGTTGTAAACTCTAACACACACAACATACATGCAGAAATTTACAAAAGTATGGGTACAAACATCTGTAAAGTGGCTATATTTGCATTAAAATGTTGCTGCTATACAAAGGAAATATGGATGCTTTTAGAAAAGCAGAACAGGGACTTCTTTCATTTGTAAGTGTTAGCACCATTCTCAAAATATTCTTCTGGGAATAAAGGACCCTATCTCCAAAGATACCTTCTTTTTTAAAAAGATCAGGCAGTAACAACAAAACACCTCTGAAGTCTGAGACAGCAGGTATTTTTAAACATCTCCCATTCACTTCTAGCCTTAATCTACTTGTCTTTCCACTAAAGAATCGGGATAGAACAAGTTCCTGTAACTCCTGATGAGATGCTGGTAAAGGAGTATATTGACAGAGATTGTAAAACCTGCTCCACAGCATTATGTATGCGTAAGAATTTAGAAAGGCAATAACAAATAACCTTGGGGCCATTTTTCTAAACTTGGGGAACCAGGTGCAAAATGGAAAGTAGACCCAAATACATACTTAATAAGGTTGAAAGTTATTTGAAAGTGTTTTAATAAAAAAAATAAATAAATCTGAGCATATAGCTTACTTTTGTGCAAATAAGGTAGTACATGAGACCCACTAACTATAATAAGAACTTAGAGATTCAGGGGCCCATCAAAAGCAGGTAGATCCTAGATGTGGCACTCCCATGACACTTGATGAAGACTAGACCCTGCATATGTGTATGAGTTATGTTTATTTTTAGAAAGGAGCCTCAGCATGTGTAACAACTAGTTTTTAGAAACCAATGTTAATTTCACAGTGGATAAAAGATACTGATACCTGAGCAGTGTTTTAACTGGCATTTTCCTTAAATGCATAAAGCATTACTTTTTTTTTTTTTTAGTAGCAATAGATGTACGTATTTCTGGTCACATATCAAGTTGTAGAAGTATTCCTTTTCTGAAAAAAATACAAGTTTTATTGATGTATAATTTGGCTCTGATTCCAAGAGTTGTTATGGGCAGCAAAACAACCTTGCACTTCCTTCCATCTGGGTCATTAGACTTGGCCATCCTATAACAATGATGATTTTCTCTGACTTTGATCTCTCAAAAGGATAACTGCTTTGATATCAGTATATGTCATCTAAGAGTTGCTTCACAGAAATTAAAATACAGTAAAATTAGGCACCATGTGGAGAATAGCTTAACTCTTAGCTATTCAGAGTTCTGAATTCTAAGATACATTGAAAAGAGAGAATGAAAGGTATAATACCTAAAAAGCCAAGAAAAGTTCGTCTTCTTGCTCTGTTTAAATCATAATTCAAGGCAGTTAAATCAAGTTTTTAATGTACCAAAGGCTGAATCTACTATATCAAAAATGTATCACTAATGATACATTTTGGTGGGTATTTTGCCAAAAACCTTCTTTGCTTATCTAATACCAGCTCTAGGAAATGCTGAGATACAGATCTTTCCAAACCAAAAGAACTAAAAATAGAGATGTGGTTTCATTGTTTGGGTCAGATGCACTGAAAAGTGCTAACATCTCAGGTGCCTTCCCTGTTAACCACTGAAAAGTGCAACTACAGAGAAGTTACTATATCTTACAAACATGCAGGAATACTGTTTTCCTTAGTTTGTCCTGTAGCAAACAGCATACTCTCCAGCCAAACAAAACAAATGCTCATTGAGAATCCACTGAAAAGATTATTTATTTTTTTTTTAATTTCAGTAGATGCTAAGTTGGGCCTGATGGGAACAGGTATTGTTCTGAACAGCAGATCCCTCCTCAGCCTGGAGGTTTGCAAGGGGCCTATTGGGTGGGGGGGATCCCACAGCGTCGTAAGACAGAAACACTGTATTGGGACTCTCTGAGGCAAAGATGCTCCCCCAACATGTAGATCTTGGGAATTAGAAGTGAATTTGCTACACATCATGTCATTCCTATTCTTTCTGCTCAGTTTCTGAGCTAACACAAAGCAAGAAGGTAAAATTCACAGTACAGGAGTTGGAAATGAGAATCAACAACCTGTTTTCCAAAACAGCTACCTAAACGGCTTCAGACTGGTGCCATACGCAGTGAAAAGCCCAGCATATTCCCCCAAAGCATACAGCTCTCCAGTAAGCAATGCCATGACATTTTCACGTGACACATTGTGCTTTTACAGTTATTATATACAGTTATTAAACTTACTTCAGAATTGTTTGGCATTTGGACATGTGGGAATAGTCCATTCTAGCGAATCTCCTCCCTGTATTCTTCTGTGTCTTGCACAAACTGTTGCAGCCAAATGATCCTCATTAATGTCAAGAGTGCCTCCACTGCAAAAATGCAAATAATAAAATAGCAACTCAATTAAAATAGTAAGATGTTCAGATTACTTTTAGACATAAAACTCAGAATTATCTTGACAGCAAAAGTATTTTGGAGTCTTTACACTAACTTATGAAGAACTTTATAGCTACAGATATATACATATATTAATCTTTCAAACTCCAGTGCCTGAACTAGCATACAATCACTGAATTTGTAAGAAGCAAAGGCACTCAAACCCAATCATCTGCTAATAAGTGATTTAAAAACCTCTTTTACAAATGGCTCTGTATAACTAATAGAATTGCTGTATGCAATTTAGCTGTGGAGGAAAGGTTACATTCGTGTTACTTGCAGAGATACTGATGTGACAATAGCTCCAATTAAGTGACTTACGATGCTAAGTTGGCCTTACCTAAATCTATAAAATCATAATAACTAGATATAATATAAAAAAGTTAATTATTTCTTCCGTATAGCCCATTTTGAAGAATTTTAACTAACTAAGAAATGTGATCAATCTGTGTGGTTTCATCATTAATAGCATTTGGGGTTGCAAAAGCTTGATAATGGTACATTTCTAGGAAGATCCTTTTGCCTGCTATTTTAACTATAAGCTAACATACACTGTTTTTCAGAAACTAGCGAGCAGCAAAAAGGTATACTGTGTATTTCAAACAGCAAAGAAGATGAAGAGGCAGAAAGGAGGAGATGCTTAAGGGAAGTAGAGCAAATAGCAACTGCAATCTGGAAAAACTGGAAGAGTTGTGAAGGAAAGTAAAGTGGAAGAATGGAAGAAGGATAAATTAAAAATGAGAGGATGCCTCTAAGTATGAAGTGCTGCACTGCCACCTTAGTGGGATTTAAATCAGATCAGGTAGTCAGAAGGGTGTCACAGGAGACCTTGGCATTCTGCACAGGCCCTTTACTCTGTCAGGGATGTCAGACTCCCTCCAGAAACCAAAGTAGCTTGGAGGGAACTAACTTTGTTGGTGTACTGGAGCGAGAGCATGGATTTACCCAGAAAAACGCACAAAATCCGGGAAAACACAGCCAAGAGACACACAGAGCGAAAGCTCCGGCTGAAGAGAGACACGAGCTTTTCTCTATTCTTTCCTGAAAGACTCCTGTACGGAGTTATTACCCAGGCCGCTTCTTGTGGTGCGTGAGGTGCTGCTGCTGCCTAAGGCATTGCTGGTGGGGAGAGACAGCATACTGAGGAAAGCAATCATTTATAGCAGGGCCTACGCAGCACAACGGATAATCCCTCACCAGCTACCAGGAAAACCCGCACCGGTGGCGGTCCCGCGTGCCCCGAGCCCCGCGGGAGGCGGGCTGGGGCAGCCGCTCCGCTCCGCCTCGCC